>JACCIX010001118.1:0-133190 GCA_025506515.1 Flaveria trinervia | reverse complement strand
AGACTGGTATTTGGCCTGTTTCCCATTCTTTAGCTCCACAGTTGTTATATTCAGTAAGCAAACTCATCTGGGTGATTACCCTCTAGGAACAACTGGAGCTCATTTTTCCTGACTTCCTCAAGCCTCTTGTAAACTAACCCCCTTTTTTCACTATTTTGTTTTCCAGCATCTTCTGAGGGGTTAGATTAGCTTTGTAGGCCTCTTGAAGTCTTCTAGGATTTCCCAGGTGAAACTACAAACACCAGAGAGATCACTTCATCTACGATCTTTTTCACCTGGCCAATGTATCTCTGAGGTATATTTTCTTATGAATTCTGTGAGAGACCCTGGGATCAGGCCAAATCCTCACTCTTTCCTTTTGATATTGAAAGGTATGCCGAGAGTGTAAGTCTGAGGGCTTGCTTCTTCATATTGATGATAAAAGATGTGGCTGCATAAGCTTGTCAACTCTCTTCAGCAATCCTCATCATGCTGTTTATGAAGCTCTTCTTCTTCTAGCTTCACTTTAAACCATTTGTCTCTGGACTTCAGGAGTAATTGCTGAGGAGTGACTTGTGGCCTTAGGCAACTGAATCACAGCTGAGAGCGGCAGCCTATCTTCATCATCTTCTTCATCATCTTCTAGCCTCAATATCCTTCTCTTCTTCTTCAAGGGTATATCATCGGCTATGGGTTTTGAGGGTAAGAGTTGGTTTGGTGGGTTTTGTTTTGGGTGGGTTTTGGTGCGGGAATGTTGACAGGCTGTTCTAGCATCCTTGAGGTGAGTGTGGCTTTTGATTGCTTGGCTAGCTCTCAGTCCTGCTCCCAGCACCCGCTCATTCAAAGCTTCAATAACAAGCCCCTTAGTATATGCTTCAGACAAACAGATCTTGGTGGTGATTGCCAAGATACTGTCCCTGGACCAGCTTTGATTTCGATCATTAATCCTCCAAGATATTTTGCAATAATCTAATCATGATTTCAAGCCTTTCTCTTTCTAACACTTCATACCTTGCCCATCTATTCTGATTTCTTCAATCTCTAGTCGTCGAATCTCAGAGTCAAGTTTATTGGTGTCATGGCCTTGCCTAAACAGCTGATCAATGATGTTGTCCATTGATCTGCTGTGTTCGGCATCAGCCTCTTTTATCATTAGCTCCAAGGCTTTATCTTCAGCAATGTGATCATCAGCACCTTTCTTTCGCTTGTAGGTGAGCAGTGGTTGCTGTTCTTTCGCTCTCCTTTTTGGGCTTGCTTCGCTTCCTCTTCTTTTCCTCGGATCTTTTCCTCTTCTTTTCTTTCACTGCAGTACTTCTCCCCCCTTTTTGGATGCATTGAGGGAAGTTTTGTACCGCAGAAAGAGTCTTTGGACAGCAGCATCAATCAAGGGCTTAAAGTTGAGGAAAGCCTCTCATCAATGCTTTGTTCACAATATCAGTGATTATGGGTATGATGAGAGGGAGGGAATTTTGGAGTACAGCACCTATTGCTCAGGAGGGTTCTGTTCCTGAGAAGTAGGGCCTGAAGCAGAGGCAGGTGGTTGAGTTTGGAGTGGCTCATGTTTGGGGATCCTTCAAGCGAAGGTGCCATCTGTGGGTGGGTAGAGGCAGATGGTCTTTTCTCCTTGGGAGAGTTGATCAAGTAGGTTTTGCAGCCTACTGACTTTCTCTTCAAGGATTGTCAACTGGGCAAGAAACATCGTAGAAAAAGCCCAGGTCATCATCAGCCGAAGCTGAATCATCTGACCTCCTGCTTAGAGCAGGATTTACATGCATTGGGTGTAGAAGTTGATGCATGTGCCCCTTGTGCTTGTTACTGGGGACTTCCAGCCTCAGGACAGTGTCCATCATCACCTGTTGCCTCTATTGAGGTCTTAGCATATTACCAGCCTCATTCTGATCATGTGCTGAGTCAGAGGAGGTGGCAGCCTCACTAGATATTCTAAGCTCATTGTCTACACCAGGAGATATAAGTGGTAAACCCCTGTGCTGTGGGTTCTCAAGTGCACTGTGTTCCTCCCCCTCAATTGTAGAGGTATTCCCAGTAGTAAGTGGTTGCTGGGGAGGGGGTGAGGAGTGCAGTTGAGTCAGCACTTGTGCAACTATTAAAGTTTGGCTGTGAGGGGCGGTTGTTTGGGGTGAAGGGATAGAAGCAGTGTGCACCTAGGGAGTTGGTGCTCTTCAATGGCAATCCCCAAGTGAGGAAGATCCCAGATATGTAGGTACCCCTTTTGTGGTTGCTGCAGGCTCTTGTTGAGAGGAAGCCTGAGCGGCTATGGCTGGAAGAGTCATTGTATCCACTAGGGGTTTGGACTAGTGGATATCCTCCTGCGTTTGTGTTGCAGGGCATCCTTAGGGGACTCAATTCCCTGAGTAGCCGTTTTGGGTTTCTTTTTTGTGGGTTTGGTGGGGACTTTTGATTTGGAGGTGGTGGCTCTGGGTTCCAGCTGCGTGGGTTTCGCAGCTTGGCAGCCATTTTTAGTGTCTGGTCAGAGTTGTGCCGGAGTATACTTCCGGCAGAACAGCCGTAGCAGGACTCTAAAGCCACAAGTCCCTCAGCATTAAGCTGGTCTGTAATAATGGCTATTATGAACCGTGGATAAAGTATCCAACGGTTGGCAGTTAGTTTTTGAGCCATCTTTGAGCTCTGAAAATATTATTTCTGAAAAGTTTAGCGGTTGTTGCTCAAGGATAGAATACATTACCTGCTGCTTTCGTCGACATTTGATCCCAAGACGACATCTTAGGGGCCAAACATACATTCACCATGTGAAAGATTAGGCGCTCAGCGTCATTAAGTGTGTCTCTTCAAGATAGTGGAGGCACTGAGATCGCCTTGATATCCATGTTGGGCAAAGGATAGATCTGTGGTGCCCTTCGGATATCCAGAAGGAGAACTAGCATCATTCATATGAAGAATTTTGCGGATTATTGCAGGAGTGATGGCTACTTCTTGTTGTTTACGACCGACTGGAGAGATGTGTGTTGTTCTCCCTAGTTGTAATAGTAACATTCATCCAAAATGGTGCAGGATTCGACATGTAGTATGGGATTCAGAAGAAATGCCGTGTGTATTGGGATTAAACCATAAGATCGATAGTAGTATCGAACTTAGTCCAGATGGGCGATTTAGTGAGGTAGGCAACACAGTTGTGTCGCGGTTTAATTTGCATGGACGCCATGGAGAAGAGGGAAGTTTGGAGAGGAACGGTACGTTTTTGAAGAAGATGAAGCATTGAGAGCTTAGGTTAGGGATATTTATAGGGTACGGGTAAGAAACGACTGAAGGATGTGGTGTTAGTCATCAGTAGTTTTAAACGACCGTTGACATGGTATTATCCTTCCAGACGTTGAAACAGCTGAAGTCGTGGTGTTAGGCATCAGTAGTTTAGAAAACTACTGAAGACCGTGGTTTTGACTTCAGATGATTGAAACAACTGAGGACTTGGTGTTTGTTATCTGTAGTTATGAACTACTGAAGACAGTGGTTTTGTCATCAGCTGTTGTAACAACTGAAGACTTGGTATTAGTCATCAGTAGTTATAAAACTACTGAAGACATGGTTTTGCTTCAGTTGTTTAGAGTGAAACAATAGTTGTACAAACGACTGAAGATAAAATTCTCTTCAGCTGTTTTCGTTAATTCTTAGCTTTTCAGCTGTTTCATACTGTCCTCAACACATTCATCAGTCTTTTTGGCTGATTTCAGTTGTTTTCATAGGACATCTACTTATCTGTTTTTTACTGATTGCAGTAGTTGTAACTGCATCATAGTTGTAACTACATCAGTAGTTGTAACTACATCATAGTTGTAACTACATCAATAGTTATAACTACATCAGTAGTTTAGACCAGATGAAGTACTTCAGTACTTGTGAGACATGTAGCCTTCAGTAGTTATAAAAAATACTGAGGGTAAAAGAGCTCATCAGTACTTATATGTGACATAGTTACTAATGATCATCAGTACTTATTACTAAGATCATCAGTATTGTCACTATTCTAGCTGCAGCATACCAAGCCTTAACACCAGGTTTTAGAAAGTTGAACTATCCAAAGGCTTAGTAAAAATGTCTGCAGCTCACAGCACTAGGCACAACTTAGGATCAATCAGACCTTTTTCAAAACAATCCCTTATAAAATGATGTCTGATCTCTATATGTTTGGTCCTAGAGTGCGGACTGGATTTTTGACAATGCAAAGAGCTGAAGCACTATCCATTAACAGTGGAGTCTTAGTCTCTGTAATGCCATAATCCAAAAGTTGGTTTTGAAGCCAGAGTACCTAGATGTACAACTTGCAGCCGCAATGTACTTTGCTTCACAGTTGATGTAGCAACGAGGTCTGTTTCTTGCTCTGCCAAGAAATCAAGCAGTTGCCTAGGATTGACATCCACCAGACGTTGATTTCCTGGTCAACTTACACCCTGCATAGTCCACTGTCAGAAAAAGCAACTATTTACCAGAATGTCCAGTAGAATACCATAAACCTAGAGAGGGAGTGCCTTGCAGATATCTAAAGATCCTCTTGACTGCAATCAGATGAGACTCTTTAGTGCAGCCTGAAATCTAGCACAAACACATGTAGCAAACATAATATCTGGTCTAGAAGCTGTTAAATACATCAAGGACCCAATCATACATCTGTAAAGTGTTTCATCAACCACTTTACCTTTCTGATCTGTATCTAGTGTGTGGTGCTGCACATGGGGGTAGAACAGGGCTTACAGTTTTGTAAATCAAACTTTTGCAAAAGATTTTGTGTATTTGGACTGATGAATGAAAATTCCATCAGCCTTTTGTTTGATTTGCAACCCCAGAAAGAACTGTAATTCTCCCATGGCACTCATTTCAAACTTCTGTTGCATCAACTTTGTAAAGGCATCTCACAACTTTGGATCAGAGGATGCAAAAATGATATCATCTACAAAAATTTGAACAAGTAGATTATGCTACCCAGCTTTCTTAATGAATAAGTCTTATCTATGGAGCCTCTAGTGAAATTATTTTCTAGAAGAAAGTTTGATAATGTCTCATAACAGGCTCTAGGAGCTTGTTTTAACCCATAAAGAGCCTTATCAAGCTTATACACCCAATTAGGATGTTTATTGTCCTCAAAGCACGGAGGTTGACATACATAAACTTCTTCTTTAATTTTTCCATACAAAAATGCACTTTTGACATCCATTTGAAAAACTTTAAGATTTTGATAAGCAGCATAAGCTAAAAACAATCGAATTGCTTCCAGTCTGGCTACAGGGGCAAAGGTTTCATCATAATCAATACCTTCTTCTTGTGCAAACCCCTGAACAACCAGTCTGGCCTTGTTCTTAACAATAAGCCCATTTTCATCAGTTTTGTTCCTAAACACCCATTTAGTGCCTATTGCACACTTACCTAGAGGTAGAGGAACCAGTTCCCACACTTGCTGTTTCTTGAACTGAAGAAGCTCAAGCTGCATGGCATCAACCCATCCATTGTCCTTTAAAGCAATGTGATAATTCTTTGGCTCTTGCTGACTGATGAAGAGAGCATAGAAGCAGAAATTTGACAATTGACTTCTTGTTGATACTCCAGTAGTGATATCACCAATGATTTGAGACATAGGGTGATTCTTCAGATCTTGATACACAATGAGATCTGTGCAAGTGTTTGTAGCAGGCTCAGCAGTAACAGATGGTGATGGTGAATCATTTCCTTGAAACCAATCAGGGATAGTAATTCAAAGGAAGTTGAATTCGAAGAGATCTCATCAGCATTTGTTGTGGATGGTGCTACTGGAGCTACAAGAACATCAGGTCTAGCTGAATCAGGCAGCTGATCACTAAACCTGAAGAGGTGAGTACTGCAATTATCATCATCATCAGCAATACCACCAGGTGGTGAACTGTTGACAGGAACAACAGCAGGAGTTTGATGAGGAACATATTGCAGTATGTCCAAATCAAATAACTCCACAGGGCTTTGTGGAATCTTGTCCTTTGGAGATTCATTGAACTTAACATGTAGAGTTTCTTCAACCATTTTGTTCTGCAGTTGAAGACTCTGTATGCCTTGCAAGTAGATGAATACCCAACAAAATACCCTGCATCCACCTTAGGATCAAATTTATGGAGTTGATCCTTTGTGTTGAGAATGAAACAGGGACACCCAAATGCTTTGAAAAATGAAATCAGAGGAGCCAAATGATGGAGAACTTCATATGGAGTCTTCATCAACCTCTGATTTACTAAAACTCTATTTTGCACATAGCAAGCTGTGTTGACAGCTTCAGCCCAAAAGGTTAGTGGCAAACCAGAGACAGCCAGCATGGACCTTGCAGCTTTAATGAGGGTCCTGTTCTTTCTCTCCACTACTCCATTTTGTTCTGGAGTCCTTGGAATGTTGTACTGCCTTTTGATTCCCTTTGAAAGATAGAAGTCATCAAGTGTATGATTTTTGAATTCAGTTCCATTGTCACTCCTAATACACTTGACTGGAAGGGAATACTGCTTCTCAATATACAACACAAAGTGAATAATCTTCTGAGCAGCCTCATCCTTTGAATGTAGAAAGAAAGTCCATACAAATCTAGAGTAATCATCCACATTACCAGACAGTATTTCTTCTTTGCCATGCTCATTACTCTCACAGGACCAAATAGATCCATATGCAGTAATTGCAAGCAGGCAGTGGACTTAGGCACTTCAATAGGAGGGAATGAGACTTTGTGTTGTCTTCCTTTTAAACACGCAGTGCAGGTTTCATCACAGTGGAACTCCTTTATTGGTAAGCCTCTGACTAAACTATTGTGGGTAAGCTGATTCATGTTTTTGAGATTAACATGACCAAGCCTCCTGTGCCACAGTTTAGATTCTTAAGAAGAGGCTTTGGAAAATAGGCAAGGATTGCCTTTGAGATCTATCTTCTTAGAAAGATCTAAGGCATACACTCTTCCTGTCCTGTTGGGTTTCACGAGAGTGTGATCATCCAACACCTTGTCAATCAAGTGCAAAACTTTGGATGACATAATCCTACAGTTTTGACTGGTGAAAAGAGCAACATGGCCTTTATCACACATTTGACTGACACTCAAGAGATTGTACTTGAGATTTTCCACATGATTAACATCATCAAATTTGATTTCTCCATTGGAGACAAAGCCCTTACCAATGATGTAACCCCTAGCATCATTGCCAAAAGAAACAAATCCCTTCTTTCCTTGAGAGTAGTCATGAAGAAGAGAGCTATTCCCAGTCATGTGCATAGATCCCCCACTGTCTACATACCAGATGCTACTTTGGCATGTTGAAGAACCCTGCAATTATAAACAATCAGTTAGTTTTAGAGACCCAAACCTTTTTGGTTTTGGGCCTGGTCTCATCAATAGATGGTAAACTAACAGGTTTATTTGAAACAACAGCTTGAGAGGAAGAAGATGGTGTAGAAGAGGAGTCCTTTGGCTTGGACATCCTTTTCTGTGGTTTCAACATAGGAGTGTCTAGTTGGTTAACTCTACCCAACAGATGTTGAACCATCATTACCAGCTGTGTCTGATTTTGTGATAAAGCTTTCAGCTCATCAGACACATTGCCAGTGGAGTTTGATAAGTTCCTATGTTGCACCTTCTTCTTCTGAGCACTCTCAGCTGTCACCTGTTAACCCCTTCCTTTTTGGATTTCTTTGAGGACTTAAGGGTTACAGGATTTGATGTTGCTGATACAAATGTGGTCTCAAACTCAGTTTTCATTTTTACCATTTTCTCTTTAGTTTCTTCTTTTTGTTTGAGTTTGGAACCTCTTTTGTACCAACAATCATCTGTAAGATGATTGAACAGACCATACTTCACATGGTTTCTTCTTCATCTTAGGTTGATCATCAACTAAAGAGGGTGAAGCAACTGAAGACTTGTTCTTCAATGCTTTCGAAGCATTGTTTGCTTTGACTGCCTCTTTAGTGGTCTTCAAACTCTTTCTACTGTCAGTTTTCTTCTCTTCAGTACTGACAGCAGTTGAAGTTTGAACTTCAGGTGTTAGATCCTGCTCTCTAGTCCTTTCAGGACCTTCAGAATTAACTCCTGAGTTGATCAACTCATTAATCATGTGAATGTTAGCATTTGAACCATCAACATGAGCTGATAAGTTCAAAGAGGGCTTGATGCTGACTGCTACTTCTGATTGTGTTGTATCAGAAGGTAGATCACATGATGTGATGGATTGGTTATCACTCTCACCATCAGATTCTACCTCTGATCTTGGGGTAAAATCTGTAGGTGGAGCAGTGTGATTGTAACCAATTCCAAACTTCACATTTGAAGCAGATTGCTTACTAAGAAGCATTTCAAAACCTTTGCATGATTGTACCCATCTATCACACTCGACCTGGGTAACTGCAAGGGTGTCTTTGAGATCTTTGTACTTCTCTAGAAGTACTTCTTCTCTAGCCTTATCATCAATTATTTGGCAATTCAGTTTATAAATCTCATCATTTTTATCTTTAAGCACAGACTCAAACTCAGCTTTGTTTTTGGAAATTATTTGTTCTAGCTCAATGTTCTTATTAATTAGAGCTACATTTGCTTCTCTAATGGAAGCAAATGCTGCTATGCATGGTTCAGAACATAATTTGGCTTTTGCCTCAGAGGATACCTGTGATACCTGAGGTGTAGAGGCATTAGAAAATGAAGTATCAGCAGACTCCAAAGCCATAAGAGCCAGATTCCCAAAAGGACTGTCACCACCATGTTGACCAGCACCTGAGAACAGTTGGTCATGACCAGACATGTCATCTGGTAAACTGCTCCAGTCAACAACTCCTGGGGTGAAGAAGCTGTGTTGTTGAGGTTGAGGTTGTTGATGAGATTGGGATGGCTGAGGTTCTGGTAGTGCATGAGGTTGTGGTGCCATAGGAACTTGAACTTGATTTGACTGTGGCATGTAATAACAAGGGTACGGATATGGCATTTGACCCTGAGGAACAAAATATGCCAGAGATTGTTGTTGAGGATGATGACTAGAAGTGACAGGATGTTGCCCTCTGTGTTGTTGACTATTGCCAGGAAAAGTCACAAAGGGTGCAGTGGAGTTAGATCCAGTTGATCTACACTCTCTTGCAAAGTGTCCAAGCCTTTGGCATTTGTGACACCTCAACTTGCTCTTGTCAAAACCAACTTTAGTTTTGCCAGAGAGTCCTGCGAATTTTCTTCCAGTTCTTTTATAGAACTTCTGAGATCTGATATTTATCAGGGCCATTTGGCTCAAAATATCCATCTCCTCTAAGTCATCATCAGCAATCCCCTTGAGATCATCCATAATGAAGCATAGATTGTCATTATTACACCCAGTAAACTGACCATCAATACTCACAAATGCAGAATCAGAAGTGCTTGAAGAGAAATTAATATTCTCATCATACTGGCATTCAGATGAAGCATATTCTGACTCATGACCCACCAAGGCAGTGTTGCCTGGTACAAAGTCTTCAGTGAGCTTTCCAGATGAAGACAGCTTTCTCTTCTGTTCTATCTCTCTCTCAAACGTGAGCAGTTTCCCATGGATTTGGGTGAGAGATAGTTTGTCCAAACTTGCACTGGAGCGTAGGACAATAGTATATGTGTCCCATCTCTCAGGCAGTGATCTGAGAAATCTGTTATTCATTTGAATATTTGTGTACTCAAGTTTGACCATTTTTAGTTCAGAGATCAAACAAGAGAACCGCTCATATTGTTGAGTCAGTGTCTCACCCTTTCTATGAGAGAATGTCTCATATTGTTGGCAAGAATTTCTCTATTATTTGCCAAGACCTCATCTGTTCCTCCAAATTGTTCTTTCAAGGCATTCCAGAGGTCATGGGCAGTTTCATGATGCATTAGCCCAGAATAGATTTCATTTGGCAGTGCCATGGCCAGAATTCCATGGGCTTTTGCATCAATTTAAAGCAACTTCTTATCCTCATCTGAGTATTGCTCCCTCCTCTTCGGAACCATTTGATTGGTTTCCGGGTTATTCACCATAGGCTTGTGTGGACCATGTACCACTGATGTCCAACACCCTGCGCTGTTAACAGACAGGTGATGGAGCATACGTCTTTGCCATATGTTATACTCATTCCTAACCAGCATTGGTGGCTTGGTTGAGGAACCAGTATTGTGAGGATCATTGGAGGGAGTGGTCATTTTCAGTTCAAAAACAATTTAATTCAAGCTTTTAAAAGTTTTAAACAGACCACAACAAACTCAATGAAAACCAAGAGAAGATCTCAGGATGAATGACCAGAAATACAGAAAATTCAATCTCTATAACCGTTTCTTGCAAAAACAAAAGCTAATTCAATCAAACTTAGATCTTGAATAGCAGTTTCAATGATCAATTATTAGATAGATCAATCATTAACCAGCTCTGATACCATTTGACAGGATCAGCGATCACAAGTTTGATGTATTAGGATTCAAAGCAGCGGAATACGAACAAGAATTAGACAAATTGTAGCAAGCAATCGATACTTGTATGCATTAAGAGCACATACGGTTATAGGGAGAGAATATATATTTCTGATTTCAAGGAATGTTTATAGATATAGAATATTTCTAATCAAATCATTCAAAAACATTCATTCATTCATTCATTCTACTCAAATATTACAATAGGTTGTCACTCCTTATATAGAGTGCAACAATCACTGCTGTTATCACGGAAAGTGACAACTGGCAGATCTAATACAAAAATAACTAACTCTTAACAAACTACTAAAATGTTCACAACTACTGAGAACATATCAGAGTGTTAAGTACAGAATATAAAACTACTGAAACTACAACGACTGAAGAACAAGCTCTTCAGTCGTTTTACAAAACTACTGAAACATAAAACTACTAAAACTAGAAATATAAAACTACTGATATCACAACTACTGAAGAAGTACTCTTCGGATTTTTGGTGTCTAGCACCACAAAACCGTGAACATGTTTATCAAAGCTCATATAATCTTGTTTATATGAAAACGCGGCGGATTTTATATTTTAAAACATGTTAATAAGATGATTATTAAACCCATTTAATAAAGAACCCCAAGCCATGGATCATTATACAAATGCATACAATAAAGAACATAAAATACTTAGAAGTATATACAACCTTTGTAGCTTCCTAAAACCCAAAGTTGTGAGCTGTGAAAGATGACTTTGTGGCTGAGTTTTCAACCAAGAAAACCTCAAGGAGTGATACCCCAAGCTTGTACAAACACCTTCCTTTCCTAGGGCTTGCAACACCAACTTGTAGAGCTCTCCTTTTGTTGAATCTTTTCAGCCAAGAACCCTTCTTTGCAATGCTGAAAATCCTGATTCTTTTGCTAAAAAAATGAGATTTTAGAGTGAGAAAGGAGAGAGCTTCTCTTGTGTGTGTGTGTGAGAGAAATAGAGGAATGCAAGAGTGTTCAAGTGGGTTGAGTTATTGCATGGCCTTGGAACTAAAAGGGGGCCATCCAAGACAAAAGGGGCGGCCGACTTTTGGCTCCCTTTGTCTCCCTCTTGTTTCAAATTTTATAAAAAAAATATACACTCTTGCACCCTATTATGTAAAATTAAACCATTTTAATTTTATATCACTAACACACACACTATTATTTGTCATTGTCTAACTAATTTTAAAATGAACAAATAATCCCATATGAACAAATATATATATATATATATATATATATATATATATATATATATTATATATATATATAAACTTGTTCATTTGCAAAAGCAATGATTTAGAAAACCCGGTTTCTAAATTGGTGTTTATATTTATTTGTTTGATCTAACCAACAAATAAATATTTGTCGGTGTTTGTTTGGCTTGTTATTGGGTATGACCCGACTTGGATCATATCACACTAGCCACATCAATTTAATATGTATCTTGGGCAGATCAATTGTTTCAGTTGTAGTTCAAGGATTTCGTGAAGTCGAAGGCATTGATTACAATGAAGTGTTAGTACAGGTGGCGAGAATGAAAGCAATCCGTATCTTCCAAGCCTATGCATCTTATATGAAGATTAAAGTTTATCAACTAGATGTGAAGAGTGCATTCCTTCATGGTGGTATCTGGGAGATAGTGTATGTTAGTCAACCCGAAGGATTTGAGGATCCCTATCATCGGGACAGAGTTTACAAGCTCGATAAGGCTTTCTACAGGCTCCATCAAGCCCGAAGAGCATGGTATGAGAAGCTCTCGACTCATCTTTTGAAACACGGCTTTCGCAGAGGAGTGATTTATTGTACACTATTTATCAAAGAAAAAGATGGTGACATACTACTAGTACAGATTTATATTGATGACATAATCATCGGTTCCAAAAACGAAGAATTATGTAAACAATTTGAAGCAGTAATGAAAGCTGAATTTTATATGAGTGCCATAGGAGAGATGAAGTTCTTTCTCAACTTACAGGTGGAGGAGACATCAAAAGGAATATCTCAGGTTATAGGTGGACGCCACCTTGTACCGAGGAATGATCGGATCCCTCAAGTACCTCACAGCCTCACGACCTGATATCATGTACGTGACGTGTTTATATCAGGCGAAACCGAAAGTCAACTATCTCACAGGAGTTAAACAGATTTTCCGTTATCTGAAGGGTACTCCAACACTTGGATTGTGGAATCCTCATGACAATGACTATGAGCTTACAACGTATAGCGATTCGGATTATGGCGGCTGCAAAATGAACTACAAGTCAACATCTGCACGATGTCAATTCTTTGGGAGAAGACTAGTCAAATGGGAGTGTAAGAAGCAGACATCGGTTGCTTTGTCAACTTGTGAAGCTGAATACATTGCTGCTGAAAGTTGCGGTTCACAAATTATCTGGATTCAACAGCAGATGCACGACTACGGTCTGAAATTCTCTATCACTCCCATATTTGTTGATAATTCTGCTACTGTAACAGTAACTAAAAATTATGTCCAGCATCCAAAAACTAAACACATCATAATTAATATCATATTATACGTGATTGTTTTGAAAAGAATTTAATCAATGTGGTGAAAATTAATACGGACTTTCAACGCGCTGACCTCTACACCAAAGCTTTTGATAGAACAAGATTTGTATATCTGTTAGAGGTCAACATCGTTGTTGGACCAAAAGAACCAATGAGCGGATCAGAAAAACCTCTAAGTCCCACAGACATTACAATTGCTGAAGAAGATCACAACAGCTGAAGACATCAACTGATTACAAGGTCTGAAGACAAAGTCTGAAGACAAAATCTGAAGACTTCTACTGAAGACAAAGTCTGAAAGTAAAGTACTAAAGACAAAGTCTGAAAGTAAAGTACTGAAGACAAAGTCTGAAGCTATCAGCTGAAGACAAAGTCTGAAGAACAAAGACTGAAGATAAAGACTGAAGATAAAGACTGAAGATCAAAGTGATCAGTAGTTGTCACAATAGCTGATGTTATTAACTTTAGGAGTTGTGATGGTTTTCCTTTTCAGTACTTGTAATTTACTTTTCAATAGTTATAGTTTCAGTAGTTTTATGTTTTTTTACTTAGCATTCTCTGAGATGTAATCAGTAGTTGAGAACATTCTCAGTAGTTTGCATAGTTTTAGTAGTTTGTATAATTCTGTTAGATGTCACTATCAAGTGACATCAGCAGACGTCACATTCCCTATATAAGGAATGTTGACCTAGTTGTAACGTGTGACATTCAGCCACCACAAAAGCATACGAATGAAATATTCCTTTTGCAGAATTCTCTCTCTATAACCGTTTACTTTTCATTGAATATCAATTGTGTTCTTGCGAATTGTCTAATTCATTGTTCAAATTCCACTGCCTAATTAATCAAACTTAGATCACTGATCCTAACAAATGGTATCAGAGCGGGTTAATCATTGATCGATCTAACAATGATCATTGAAACTGCTATTTCGATATCTTAGTTTGATTGAATTAGCATATTTGCAAGAATGGTTATAGATCATTGAATTTCTTCTACTTTTAGTTATTTGCTTTAAGTTTTCTCTTGGTTCATATTGAGTTTGTTGTGTTTTGCACTAAATTAGTTAAAACATTATTGAATTTGATTGAATCTGAGAATGACTACTCCTTCTAATACCCTCACAATACCAGTTCCTCAACCAAGCCTCCGATGCTGGTTAGGACTGAGTATAACATATGGCAACGAAGAATGCTCCATCACCTGTCTGTTAATAGTTCAGGTTGTTGGACATGTGTGGTACATGGTCCACACAAGCCTATGGTGAACAATCCGGAAACCAACCAAATGGTTCCGAAGAAGAAAGAACAATACTCAGATGAGGATCGAAAACTGTTTGAGATTGATGCTAAAGCGCATGGTATTCTGGCCATGGCTCTGCGTAATGAAATCTATTCTGGGGTTATGCATCATGAAACTGCTCATGACATCTGGAATGCATTGAAGGAACAATTTGGTGGAACAGATGAGGTCGTAGCAAACAACAGAGAAATCCTTGCCCAACAATATGAGACATTCTCTCATAGGAAGGGTGAGTCACTCAACAGTTTGATTGTTTTTCCTGTTTGATCTCTAAGCTGAAAATGGTCAAACATGAATACACTAATAGTCAGTGAACAACAGATTCCACAGATCACTGCCTGAGAGATAGGACACATATACCATTGTCCTACGCTCCAGTGCAAATCTGGATAGCCTATCTCTCACCCAACTCCATGGGAAACTGCTTACATTTGAAATAGAGATAGACCAGAAAAGAAAACTGGCATCATCAGGAATGCTCACTGATGACTTTGTACCAGGAAACACTGCCTTGGTTGGTCATGAGTCAGAATCATCTGCATCAGAAAGCAATTATGATGAGCATATAGATTTCTCTTCAAACAATTCTGATCATGCATTTGTTAGTGTTGATAGTCAGTCAGGCTGTAATACTAACAATTTGTGCTTCATTATGGATGATTTGAAAGGTATTGCTGATGATTGCTTAGAAGAGATGGATATTCTAAGCCAATGGCCTTGATTAATATCAGATCTCAAAAGTTCTACAAGAGAACTGGTAGGAAATTTCTAGGACTCTCTGGCAAAACCAAAGTTGGTTTTGATAAGAGTAAGTTGAGGTGTCATAAATGCCATAGGCTTGGACACTTTGCAAGAGAGTGTAGATCATCTGGATCTAACTCCTCTGCACCCTTTGTGACTTTTCCAAGCAATAGTCCACAAAACAGAGGGAAACATCCTGCTAGTTCTAGTCATCACTCACAACCTATATCTCCTGCATATTTTGTCCCTCAGGGTCCAATGCCATATCCATATCCCTGCTATTACATGCACAGCCAAATCAAGTTCAAGTTCCTATTGCACAACAACCTCAAGCCTTACCTGAGCCTCTACCATTTGAAGCATCTCAATCACAACCTCATCACCGCTTCTTCACCCCTGGTGTTGTTGACTAAAGCAGTTTACCAGATGATCTCTCTGGTAATGAGCAATTATTTGCTGGTGATGGTCAACATGGTGGTGAACATCCTTTTGGGAATCTTGCTCTTATGGCCCTGGATTCTACTGAGAGTTCATGCTCCAATGCATCTTCATCACAGGTAACCCAAGTATCCTCTGAGGCTCAGGCCAAGCTATGTTCTGAATCTTGCATAGCTGCATTTATCTCTATTAGAGAGGCAAATATAGCTTTAATAAATCAAAATCTTAAGCTTGAGCAAACCCTTTCCACAAGAAAAGCTGAGTATGAGTCTGTCTTTAAAGATAAAGATGATGAGATTTATAAGCTTAAATGCCAATTAAATGATGAAAAGGCTAAGCTAGAGGTCATTCTTGAGAACCACAGAGAACTCAAAGAAAAACTTGCAGTTACCCAAGTTGAGTGTGACCGCTGGGTATCATCCTGCAAGGGATTTGAAATGCTGCTCAGCAAGCAATCTCCTTCGAATGTGAAGTTTGGAATAGGTTACAATCTCATTGCACCACCTACAGATTTTACTCCAAAATCAATAGTAAAACCTGAAGGTGAAAGTAATTTCCAAACCACATCATCATGTGCATCATCCTCAAGTGAGCACCCAACATCACAAGATGAAATCAGTGTTGATACCTTAGCAAATCAATTGCCCGATGGGTTAACTACTGATAAGCACATGAAGCCGAGTACTTCAGATGTTGTCCCTCAAACTACCTCAAGTAGTGAAGGGCAAATCATAACATGTGAAAAGCATTTCAAATCAGCTGAAATAAAAGGATTAACAACTGCTGATGAATCTATCATACGGTCTTTCAGGACGGATAGAGAACAGCTGAAGGACAAGTCTTCAGTTGTTACACATCCTTCAGTACTAAACAAAAGTACTGAAAGGAGGAAACTACTCAAGAGCACACCTTCAGTAGTTTCCATATCAGTAGTTGATCAATCCAAGATGAAGAATAAGCCATGTGAAATATGTGGTAAATTCAATCATCTTTCTACAAGACGGGTTCCAAACTCGACAGAGATAAGCTCATTAAAATCCAGATGGATGAAATGAAAAATGAGTTTGAGACTAAGTTTGTACCACAGTCATCCCATTGTGATAAACCCAAGACTTCATCCAAACCCAAAAAGAAGGATAGGATTTATCATAAAACAGCTCATAGTGCTTCTCATGATAAACATCAGACTATGTCTGTGAATTTCAAGGAGGAAATGGTGGGCCACAGGAACTCATCAAAAGCAAGTACTAATATGTCACAAGAGCTGAAGCTTTAGCTACAAATCAGACACAACTTGTTATCATGTTCAGCATTTGTTGGGGAGAGTTAACCAACTAGATGCACCTATGATCAAACCACTGAAAAGGCATTCCAAGCCCAAATCCAAGGAATCCATTTCAGCACCATCTCCACCTTCATCAGCTGTTAATCATGAGAAACAAGTTATGGTTAAATATGTTGATGAAAACAGACCCAAAACCAAAAAGGTTTGGGTCTCAAAACCTAACTAGTTCTTTATGATAAATGCAGGGTTCTTCAACATGCCAAAGGAGCATCTGGTATGTAGACAGTGGAGGATCTATGCATATGACTGGAAGCAGTTCTCTTCTTAATGACTACTCTCAAGGAAAGAAGGATTTGTTTCATTTGGAAATGATGCCAAGGGTTACATCATCAGGAAAGGATATGTGTCTAATGGAGATATCAGATCTGATGATGTTAACCATGTGGAGAATCTTAAGTATAATCTACTGAGTGTCAGTTAGATGTGTGATAAAGGGCATGTTGCACTTTTCACAAGCCAGAACTGCAGGATTCAGTCTTCCCAAGTTCTGAGGCTGATTGACAAGGTATTGGATGAACATACTCTCCTGAAGGCCAATAGGATTGGAAGAGTATATGTCTTGGATTTGTCAAAGAAGATTGATTTGAAGGGTCATCCTTGCCTGTTCTTCAAAGCCTCTCCTCAGAATTCTAAACTGTGGCACAAAGGCTGGGTCATGTAAATCTCAAAAACATGAATCAGCTCATACATAATAGTTTAGTGGGAGGTCTACCAATAAAGCAGTTCCACTGTGATGAAACCTACACTGCTTGTTTAAAAGGAAAACAACACAAAGTCTCATTCCCTCCTATTGAAGAACCTATGTCCACTGCCTGCTTGCAGTTAGTGCACATGGATCTATTTGGTCCGGTGAGAGTGATGAGCATGGCAAAGAAGAAATATTGTCTGGTAATTATGGATGATTACTCCAGATTTGTATGGACTTTCTTCTTGTATTCAAAGGATGAGGTTGCTCAGACGATTATAAACTTTGTGTTGTATGTAGAGAAGCAGTATTCCCTATCAGTCAAGTGTATAAGGAGAGATAATGGAACAGAATTCAGAAACCATACACTTGATGATTTTTATCTATCAAAGGGAATCATGAGGCAGTTTAGCATTCCAAGGACTCCAGAACAAAATGGAGTAGTGGAGAGAAAGAATAGGACCCTAATTGTAGCTGCAAGGTCTATGTTGGCTGACTCTGGTTTGCCATTGACCTTTTGGGCTGAAGCTGTGAACACAGCTTGCTATGTGCAGAATAGAGTTCTAGTAAATCAGAGGTTGATGAAGACTCCATATGAAGTTATACATCATTTGGCTCCTCTTATATAATTCTTCAAAGCCTTTGGGTGTTCTTGTTTCATTCTCAACACAAAGGATCAACTCCACAAATTTGATCCTAAGGTGGATGCAGGGTATTTTGTAGGTTATTCATCCACATGCAAGGCTTACAGAGTCTTCAACTATAGAACAAAGATAGTTGAAGAAACCTTGCATGTCAAATTCAATGAATCTCCTAAGGATAAAATTCCACAAAACCCTGTGGAGTTGTTTGATCTGGACATACTGCAATATGTTCCTTATCAACCTCCAGTTGTTGTAGATCATGTGGATAATCATCTTCTGCAGCAAGTCTTCCACCTGGTGGTACTGAAGATGATGATGATATCAGTACTCACCTTTTCAAGTTTAGTGATCAACTGCGTGAGTCTGCTACACTTGATGTTCCTGTAGCTTCTACAGCTCCATCCACAACAAATGCTCATGGGATTGCTGACTCCTCTACATCATTTGACTTGCCATCTCATACTTGGTTTGAAGAGTCTGGATCAACATCTGTTGCTGCTGAACCGACTACAAACACTTGCACTGATCTTATAGTGTACCAAGTGCTGAAGAACCACTCCATGTTTCAAATCATTGGTGATATCCATGTTGGTGTCTCAACGAGAAGTCAATTGTCCAACTTCTGCTTCTATGCTCTCTTCATCAGTCAGCTAGAGCCAAAGAACTATCATGTTGCTTTGAGAGACAATGGATGGGTTGAAGCCATGCAGCTTAAGCTACTTCAGTTCAAAAAGCAGCAAGTGTGGGAACTGGTTCCTCTACCCCAGGTAAGTGTGCAATAGGCACTAAATGGGTGTTTAGGAATAAAACTGATGAAAATGGGCTTATTGTTAAGAACAAGGCTAGACTGGTTGTACAAGGGTTTTTACAAGAAGAAGGTATTGATTATGATGAAACCTTTGCCCCTATGGCCAGACTAGAGGCAATCAGATTGTTCGTAGCCTATGCTACACTCCATAATCTTAAAGTTTTTCAAATGATGTCAAAAGTGCTTTTTATATGGAAAAATAAAAGAAGAGGTTATGTGTGTCAACCACCAGGTTTTGAGGACAATAAACATCCTGATTGGGTGTATAAACTTGACAAGGCTCTTTATGGGTTGAAGCAAGCTCCTAGAGCCTCGTATGAAACACTTTCAAATTTTCTTCTTAAAAATAATTTCACTAGAGGCTCCATAGATAAAACTTTGTTTATTAAGAAAGTGAATGAGCATAAGTTACTTGTTCAAATTTATGTTGATGATATAATTTTTGCATCCTCTGATCCCCAGTTGTGTGACGATTTTACAAGTTTAATGAAACAAAAGTTTGAAATGAGTGCAATGAGAGAATTACAGTTCTTTCTAGGCTTGCAAATCAAACAAAAGGCTGATGGAACCTTCATTCATCAGTCAAAATATACAAAATATCTTTTGAATAAGTTTGATTTACAAAATTGTAAGCCCTGTTCTACTCCCATGTGCAACACCACACAACTGGATGCAGATCAGAAAGGTAAAGTTGTTGATGAAACACTTTACAGATGTATGATTGGGTCCTTGATGTATTTAACAGCTTCTAGACCAGATATCATGTTTGCAACTTGTGTTTGTGCTAGATTTCAGGCTGCTCCTAAAGAGTCTCATTTGATTGCAGTTAAGAGGATCTTTAGATATCTGCAAGGTACACAATCTCTAGGTCTTTGGTATTCCACTGGACACTCTTGCAAATTAGTTGCTTTTTCTGATAGTGACTATGCAGGGTGTAAGTTAACGAGAAAGTCAACTTCTGGTGGATGTCAATTCCTAGGCAACTGTTTGATTTCTTGGCAGAGTAAGAAACAAACATCTGTTGCCACATCCACTGCTGAAGCAAAGTACATTGTTGCTGCAAGTTGTACATCTCAGGTACTCTGACTTTAGAACCAATTATTGGATTATGGCATTACAGAGACTAAGACTCCATTATTAATGGATAGTGCTTCGGCTCTGTGCATTGTCAAGAATCCAGTCCAACATTCTAGGACCAAACATATAGAGATCAGACACCATTTTATTAGGGATTGTTTTGAAAAAGGTCTGATTGATCCAAAGTTTATGCCTAGTGCTGATGAGCTTGCAGATATATTTACTAAGCCTTTGGATAGTTCAACTTTCCAAAACCTTATGTTAAGGCTTGGTATGCTGCAGCTAGAATAAGTGACAATTACTAATGATCTCAGTAAACAAGTATTGATGATCATTAGTAACCATGTCACAAATACGTACTGATCTGTTAAAAGAAACTGATACAGTTACAACTACTGATGTAGTTATAACTATTGATGTTAGTAAAAACAGATAAGTACTAATGTCCTATAAACAACTGAAAACAACTAAAAAGTCTAATGAGTAAATGTTGAGGACAGTATGAAACAGCTGAAAAGCTAAGAATTGACGAAATCTACTGATGAGAATTTTCACTTCAGTCGTTTCCACAAACTACTGTTTCCCCCTAAACAGCTGATGACAAAACCATGTCTTTAGTAGTTTCAAAACTACTGATGACTAACACCAAGTCCTCACTTGTTTACAACAGCTGATGACAAAACCAAAGTCTTCAGTAGTTTCATAACTACTAATGACTAACACCAAGTCCTAAGTTGTTTACAACAGCTGATGACAAAACCAAGGTCTTCAATAGTATCATAACTACTGATGACTAAAACCAAGTCTTCAGTTGTTTTCAAACATCTGATAGTTAAAACCAAGTCTTCAGTTTTTTTCATAACAACTAATGACAACACCAACACTTTCAGTCGTTTTCTTTTCAGCCTTTTCTTAACCTATAAATACCTGCACTTATAGCCAAACGTTTCATTAGCCGTTTTCAATCCTTTTCTCTCTCAACAATGGCGACCATGAAACTCAAACCCCGACACAACTGTGTTGCCTACCTTTCCAAATCGGCCTTTTGGAACAAGTTTGTGTTGGATTCTGTATGCCCAAGACACATAGAACATTGATGTGGTTAGTACGTTGTGATCCAAGTCGGGTCATACCCAATAACAAGCTTAGCAAACACCAATTAATATTTAATTGATGATATGATCATGCAATTAAATAATTACACCAATTTAGAAAATGGGTTTTTCTAAATAAATTATATGTGAGAATGAACAAATTATGAGGATATTTTGTTCATGGTTATTATTTGTTATGTTGTTTAAATTAATCAAGCAACATCAAATAATAAAAGTGTGTGTGTGCATATTTTATATAATTAAAGGTTAATTATGTAATTTATAAAATTAGTCAAATTAAAAGAGTCTTAAAAAAAGGGAAAAACCCTAATAAGGGGATGAGGATTTTCGGCCGCAAAGGCCTCTCCTCTCTCTTTCTTTTCTGGTTTTTGAAACAAGAAACTCTCTATGAACCTACACACATCTGATCTACTCCACTTTCTCACATGAAATCGCACAAGAACTCGAGTTTCTCTTATGGAAGAGAAGTCATACGGCTGGAACAAAGCCTTTGACATCTTCTTGATGTTTCACGGCTGAAAAGTTTTTCAGCAGGGGTTTTGATGCGATTTTTGGTGTCAAATCCTAGCAAATATGGTGTTTCTTGAAGGCTTGTGGGTATGAGCACTTGAGGACACCTATCCTTGGTGTTTTGGCCATCCAAGGACAGCCACTTATTCAACAAAACGTGATTTCCAGCAGCTCTAATGTCGGTTCTTCAAATCGCCCATAAAGGTAGTTTGTTGATGTTTTTTGTTGTTTTAGCTTGTTGATAACTAGTTTATTCACATACAAATGATCCTATGTCTTTGGGTTTGTTGAAATTAAGTTATGAACATCAATTTTCAGATTACAAATGGTATTTGTTAAATGTTTATCCGCTGCGTTTTTCTTGTTTAAATGGTTAAACAACATTGTTTTGGCCTACAAACCCAACATTGGCATCAAGAGCCGTTTATGTGGATGATTAGTTTCACGTGTTCTTCTAATTTGGTTATATAAAGTTTAACAACCAATTTTAGGGCTGTTTGTATTGATTTGATGATACCCCAACCTTTCAAGGTTATATCAAACATGCTAGTGATTAAACCTTGAAAGGAAAGATATCAATTTGGTTGATTGTGTTTTGTTTGGACAAAAGACCCTAGATTTTGGTTTATGTTGGCTGAAAACTTAGGGTCAATGGGTTTCATTTTGGTTCTTAGTATGATGTATATGGGTATATAATTTTAGTGCATAACATAGCCTTGACCTTGGTTATTTTGGGTTTGGTTGATTATGGCATTGTCATGTTGATAGTGTTCTTTCTTTATGGGTTGTAATAATAATCTTTTGTGTTTCCTTTTGGTTTGTAATTTGTTTATTCATTTGGCAATGTAATAAATAGATTAGGAGTATTTTTCTTTTACTAGAAAATATGTATTAGGATATATATATTTTGTAAAAGAAGATGCTCGGGAAGGAAGCAAAAGGAAGACACAAAGGATGGACTTGAAGCATTTGGATGCAAGTTCAAGTGGGGTCTTTGGAGATCTCATCATTTGTGTTGTGTTGAACCCTTAGGAAAGACCTTATGACAACACTTGTGATGGCAAACAAGTGTTGTCAACTTAGTGGCTATGGTTATGCGCACATATGTTTGTATGATTATGCTTGTTTGCTTTATGTTGATTGTTTGATATATGGTTATGCTTAACAATCTAAATAAATTATCATAACAAGCTGAATTTTATGGTTCCAAATCATTAAGTAATTAATAAAAGGTTATTAAAAGGATTAATGATTTCAAAATAAAAGAGGTTTTATTAAAAGAGAACCATAGGGTACCATGTATTTGAAAGCATGCAATTACAAGGTACATAGTGTTTTCAAAGTCTAAAATTAATGGAAACTTAAAACCTTTGGTAACAAGTCTAACACCATCCTTTTACACGACACTTGAATCACTTGGGAACTACTTGTGGGATAAAGGTCACCTAACCACTTGTAGGGACTTGTGTCCTTGAGGTGAGTCTAACATACTTGTGGGATAAAGGTCACCTAACCGCTTATATGTAAAAACTCACACGTGTGTGTAAGTAGGACGACTTGAATTGGAAACCATGTGCTTAGGGTCACCGAAGCATGGCGTACAATGGTGTTGATGGGATTAAACATGCCGACTAAATATAAGATGTTTAACCGATCCCATAAGACTAGAAGTTGCAATAGGTTGCAATTGTCAACTGTTGACTACCTTGTTAATTTAAATAATGGGATAAAGGTCACCTAACCATCATTTAAATGTAACGTTGGATTTTAGATTTTAATTGTTAATTGTCTATGAGACATTTAAGGGTATTAACGATTAAAAAAATTCATGAGAAATACTAATATGAACTTTGTCAATATTGTAATGATGACCTCTAACTATAATGCTACCACCCCGATCGTCCTTTCCCTATCACTGAGATCTATTCTCGAGAGGGATAGTCCTAACCATAATTATCTTATGGACTCATTTTGAAACTTGAGAATCGTTCTCAAGAATGAGTAAAGGTCTATGTCCTTGACGATCCCATACCTCACCAACCCACGCTGTTGATGTTATGGCCTTTTGACGATTGAGTTAAGCACACTTAGGATTCTGTGCAAGCATCCGATCTCATGTTGGGAATATGATTCCTAGACTCCAAAAGGGTTTGGAGCCTCATGGGGCACATGACATGTTAATCTAAAAGGGAAATGTTCCTTCCACAAACTTTAGTAAGATGCTTTGAAACGGTTCAAGCACTTTATACATGTCACAAGAAAAGACCCAATCGATATCATCTTATATATTCTTAAGATGAAAAGCCATATTGATAGCCTCAAGATGCTTTACTGTCCTGTCTCAAAATATTTGGCCAAGGATTTGATCCTTGATTACCTAACTAAAGGTTTGAGACATTCATAATAAACTGTAATATGAACGGATGGGACAAGAGCATCGGTGAACTCATGCAATGCTCAAAGCAACCGAGGCGGGGATAAGTAGAGAGGTTCTACCTATTCTCTCAATCAATAAAGGAGGCTATAAGAAGTGGCCCATCCCGATCCTAAAGCAATTATTGCTAAAGGAAAGGAATACATCAAAGCAAAGGTTAAAGCGAAACCTCAAAAAAACTAAGCTTATGAAGCCTAAGTTAATGAAGAACGATCCATGTTTTGAGTATGAAGAGATAGGACTATAAAAGGGAATTGTCCCTTCTATCTCAAGGAGTTGAAACACAAGAAGGTTTTTGGCAAACCTCAAATACAATTCCATGATTCATACGCTGTTTTAAAAGCCATTTCTTCAATCACATGGGTATTGGATACCGGATGTGAGACTTATACTTGCAATTGTTGCAAAAAGGGTTCAAAAGAAATGTCCGCTTCAAGAAGGGAAACTCTATTTTGAGACCTTCAAATGGTTTGGAAGTTGTTCTCAAAACATTTTTGTATGCACCTAGTTTGACTAGAAACATAATTAATGTTTCCTATTAAAACAATATGATCATGATTCAAAGTTTGTAAATAATAGTATTGAGTTTTGAATGATGTATATCATTTTAAAGATATGCCTTTTAATGATATCCATGAATTGGTTCATGATAAATCATCCAATTATAACTCATTGGTACACCTTCAGCATAAAGAAACTTAAAATGGGATTAAGTTATTACTATCTTTGACATTGTCGTCTTGGTCACATTAACCAGAATTGGATTCAAACACTTCAAAAGAATGGTCTTTTGGAAACAAATGAAAATGTTTCATTTGATAAGTATGAACCAAAGAAATTAGGAATGATACATTTGGATGTATATGATCCTTTTAAGACAATGTCTAAGACTGGTGAAAGATACTTCATTATTGTTGCCGACGATTACAGTTGCTATTATTGTATGCACTTGATGGCACATAAGTATGAAGCTTTTGAAATGTTCAAAATCTTCAATAATGAAGTAGAAAATCAGCTCCGTATAGTTATCTATGCTCTTCATTCTGATAAAGGAGAAACTGAACCCTATTTGGATATGGTTCAATTTATTATGGCTATGAACTTACCACCTTTATCATTTTGGGTTTTCGCATCGCTCTCTAAGGCTCATATTGTGAATATGACCCGGACAAAGAAAGTGTGTATTCATTAAGAATCCACAGAGACTGTATAAGATACCGTTTCTTTGACTCAACGAATCAAAAGTATTATTGCTCCAAAGTCTATGGTTCTTGAAACCAAGTCCTTTATGGAAGGAATGACGTATAGAACTGTGGAACTTGATAAGGATCAAAATCCACAAGGCAATACACATTTGATTGACACTAGCAATCAGCAGGAGGTTGTTGATGAATCAAGAGGTTGATCAACACACACAAAACGTTCACAAATCTGGTAGAGTTAGTATTCCATCTGAAAGATAAGGATATTTCATGAATGGATGCTATGTGGTTATACCCTGTAGGCTAACCATACACCAAGATGTTATGTCCAATTTGGATTGGGACAAATGGCTAGAGGCCATGAACGTAAGGATGCAATTCATGTATAACAACCAAGTTTGGCAATTGGTTGAACCTCCACTTAACTCCAAACCGGTTGGATACAAGTGGGTTCTCAGGATGAGAACAAATATACATGGACACTTGAATACTTATAAGTCAAGACTTATAGCATAAGGTTTTCATCAAACTCAATTGGTTGATTATGATGAAAGTCTTACGCCCGTGGCAATGCTAAGGTCGATTAGGATGTTAAGCGCCATAACTGCATATTTTGAATATGAGTTTTGGCTAATGGATGTCAAAACCGCTTTCCTTAATGGACATCTCGTAGAGACTGTCCACATAGTTCAGCATGAAGGTTTTGTCGATCCGCGACATCCCAATAAAGTATACAAGTTATAGTGATAGATCTATAGATTGAAACAAGCATCAAAAGGTCATGTATATATATGAAAGCTAGTGGGAGCATAATTGTACTTTCCACATTGTATTCCAACCAAGGAAGGTGTTAAAACCTTGCTTGGAAGAAATTTTTCATAAAAGAATCTCGTTTAAACCACCCATATTTTGGAATAAGGATCTATAAGGATAGATCGAGGTGGTTGATAGGGCTAAACCAAAGTGCATATATTAATAAAATCTTGAAAAGGTTCAAGATGGAAAAATCTTGGAAAGGTACGGTACCTATTCAAAGATAGACAATGATAGACTATGTCTCAATGTTGAAGCTCATAGGATGAGCAAAATCAAATGAAGGATATCCCATACGCATCTGCTATAGGATCCGTCATTTGTCTAATGATATGCACTAACACGGACGTGTCATGCTTATCAGGTATGACAAAGTAGATAACAATAGAAATAACCATCGGGTGGCTGTTAAAAGTATATTGAAATACCTTAGTAGGACAAAGGATATATTTCTAATATACGGATCTGTTTAAAAGGAAGTCCATGTAAAGGTTACACTGGTGCGGGCTCTCAAAACTGATCCATATGGTTCTCGACCATCAATCAGGTGTACTTCCATATGAATGGAGGTGTGGTATCCTTGAAGTGTTCAAGGCAGGACACGGTAGCATTATTCACTCTAAAATCCGAATACATAGCCGCTTCATTAGCAACTTTGGAAGCTGCATGGATAAGCTTGTCCATTGCTTATCTAGGGGTGGTCTCTACCATTCAAGACTCCCTAGAGATCTTTGGTAAATACGTGGGTGGGATTGCTCAAATCAAGGAACCCCGTACTCATCAAAGACTAAGCACCTTGAGCGGAGATTCAACATCATGAGGGATGAAGTTGAAAAGGGTAAAGATATTATTCGTAAAGTTCATTAAGATCAAAACGTTACGAATCCACTTACGAAGCTCCTTGCGAAGGCAAAGTATGAGGGTCATACTTATGCCTTAGGACTTCGATATTCTAGTGATTGGAATTGATCTATTTAGTATTTAATGTATGGAACAATTGTAATTTTGACCTTTTGAGTCGTGTTCCCTTTTAGCATGTTTACATCCATGAATATGTTTATTATTCTAAATGTCCGTAGTCGGTCATATTTGTGGGAACAAATATGAATATGAGACTATTATGAACATGGATTGGTAGATATTCATAAGGTATGAATATAGAGCAATTGGTTGCTACCAAGGTTCATAGATATTTGTGGGATACAAATATTGGACTGACCCGCATCTCAATTTTACTACATGGGATCTTCTAGATTGATCATAAGTAAATTTGAGTAAAGGCAAATATCATTTGGTATCCTTTGACCTGAGATACATATTGGGTTTTGATATTCACCAAGTGTTATACCTTGAGCTAGTTCTTCACTGCTCTGAAATAATGGTCAGTACATAAGGCTATGTTTGGGTACAGCATAAGGTGATTGTGAGAAACGTATGTAGTCAAGATGGAATTTGTTCCTCTAATTCGTTGAGAGCATGATGTCTAAGGCCTGATTAAGTTAAAAATCAACAAGGAATGATCATTCTGTGTCCTTGGGTTTAACATGACATCTGTAACAAAAGGATAGATGATTGATTCACCTAAATCATTTCAAGTTGGATACTTGAAGGGGATGATGTTATTGAATGGCTTTAAGTCACGCGTATTAAGGGTAGTAACCGTTGTTAGGCTGTATTTACTGCTTGCATCAATCTTCTATGTATCTTGTGCAAGTGGGAGATTGTTGGATTCTGTATGCCCAAGACACATAGAACATTGATGTGGTTAGTACGTTGTGATCCAAGTGTGGTCATACCCAATAACAAGCTTAGCAAATACCAATTAATATTTAATTGATGATATGATCATGCAATTAAATAATTACACCAATTTAGAAAATGGGTTTTCTAAATAAATTATATGTGAGAATGAACAAATTATGAGGATATTTTGTTCATGGTTATTATTTGTTATGTTGTTTAAATTAATCAAGCAACATCAAATAATAAAAGTGTGTGTGTGCATATTTTATATAATTAAAGGTTAATTATGTAATTTATAAAATTAGTCAAATTAAAAGAGTCTTAAAAAAAGGGAAAAACCCTAATAAGGGGATGAGGATTTTCGGCCGCAAAGGCCTCTCCTCTCTCTTTCTTTTCTGGTTTTTGAAACAAGAAACTCTCTATGAACCTACACACATCTGATCTACTCCTCTTTCTCACATGAAATCACACAAGAACTCGAGTTTCTCTTATGGAAGAGAAGTCATACGGCTGGAACAAAGCCTTTGACATCTTCTTGATGTTTCACGGCTGAAAAGTTTTTCAGCAGGGGTTTTGATGCGATTTTTGGTGTCAAATCCTAACAAATATGGTGTTTCTTGAAGGCTTGTGGGTATGAGCACTTGAGGACACCTATCCTTGGTGTTTTGGCCATCCAAGGACAGCCACTTATTCAACAAAACGTGATTTCCAGCAGCTCTAATGTCGGTTCTTCAAATCGCCCATAAAGGTAGTTTGTTGATGTTGTTTTGGTTGTTTTAGCTTGTTGATAACTAGTTTATTCACATACAATGATCCTATGTCTTTGGGTTTGTTGAAATTAAGTTATGAACATCAATTTTCAGATTACAAATGGTATTTGTTAAATGTTTATCCGCTGCGTTTTTCTTGTTTAAATGGTTAAACAACATTGTTTTGGCCTACAAACCCAACAGTTTGATACTGCTATCGATCTTATGGTTGATTCCCAATACCGAACCGCATTTCTTCTGTATCCTACCATGTACCCTAATTCCTTAACCCAATTCTGGACCAACGTCTCTGTCACAACTGATGAGAATGATAGCCAAATCACTCTCCAGTCATTGGTGAACCAGAAACAAGTGCTCATCACCCCCGACATCATTCGTAAAACCATAAATTTGCATGATGGCACCTATAGTAAAATATACCCGAAAGGCACCACTGATATGTCTTTCATCAATAAGGGTATGCAGGCGACTTAAGTGCTACAACCATTCTTAAAAAGCACTTCCATGATGCTGAAAGACTTATCTTTCATATGGTGAATGTCTGCCTTGCTTCAAAGACATCTTCTTGGGATGAGATGTCTTCATGATGGCAACAGGTATTGTACTCTATCTTTGAGCGCCAAAATCTAAATTTTTCTAAGATAGTGTTCATGGAACTAAAGGATCTGGCTCAGAAACCTGTGGCAAACAGATGGCTACTATATCCCACATTTCTGATGGCCATAATTTTAAACAAATTAAAATCTGATGGCCTTGTTGGTCTTGGGGTCCCTGCTCCAGCTGTTTTAGCTGAGGTATACTCAAGACATAACTCTGACCCTACTCTAAAACGGGCTGCCTGGATGCTAAAACCCAAGCAGATGGAACCCACAACCTCCACCTCCAGATCTAAAGTCCCCACCAAACCCAAATCCAAAAAGCCCAAAAAGGCTACTCAGGGAGATGAGTCCCCTGAGGATGCCCCTGTACCACCAATACACGAAGCACATACCGGTTATAACCCCCCAGTCATGTCAAAGACTCAACTTGCTGAAACCGCATAGGTATCCTCTCAACAGGATCCTGTTGCAACCACAATTGGTGATCCCACATTACTGGAACCTATCTCAATTGAGAGGGTTACCATTGAAGAGCACCTCTCACCCCAGGTGCAATCTGCTTGGGACCAATCTCCACATGCAACCGCCCTTCAAAGCCCAACACTGATAGTTGCTAAAGTGCTGAGTCAGTTGCATTCCTCACCCCCTCCCTAGAAATCAATTAACATTGGGCATACCTCAACCATTCAGGGGGAGGACCAAAATGCTTCTGATAACCCACAACACAGGGGTAACAATGTTCAATCTCCAAGTGTAGAAAAGGAGGTTAGAACATCTAGTAAGGCTGCCACTTCTACTGATTCAGCAAATGATCAGGATGAAGCTGGTAACATTTATAAGACCTCACTAAAGGCAACTGCCAATGAAGGACATAGTCCTGACGCAGGAAGTCCCCAGTACCAAGAACAAGGGGCACATGCTTATACTGATCTACACTCACTGCATGTACATCCTGATTCAATCAGGAGGTCAGGTGATTCAGCAAAGACTGATGATGACCTGGGCTTTTTCTATGATGTTTTAGCCTATAATACAATCCTAGAGAATGAGGTGAGCAGACTCAAAGAGTTGCTAGCCAAAATGTCTCAGGATCAAAGTCCATCTACCCCAACAACCCCATAGATGGCACCTTCAATTGAAGGTTCACCAAACACTTCGCCTACACACTTAACTGAGCCACCAGCCACTGCTTTTGGCACCACCTCTCAGTGACAGAACCCCTCTGAGCAGATGGTTGCTACCTTTCAACACTCCTTACCTCTCATCACTCCTATCATTACTGGGATTGTACATAAAGCCATTGATGAGAGGATCTCCTCAAATCTACAAACCCTCATTGATGATGTTGTTCACAAATCTCTTTCTACCTTTCAAGCCCTTGATCCCAATGCAACCAAAAAGGGGGAGACTAAGGCAGTGAAAGAAAAGAAAAGGAAAAGAGTTGATGATGAGAAAGAACCTGAAAAAGAGAAGGAGGTGGAGAAAGAACTGATCTCAGAACAGCTGATCACATACAAACGAAAGAGAAGTGTTGAGTCAAAAGCTGATGACGAAAAATCCTTAGAAGATCTTGTCAAAGATGCTGATGAAGTTCACAGCAGATCCATGGATAAAATTATAGATCAGCTCTTTAGACAAGGTCATGACACAGCCACATTAGATACTGAGATCAGAAAGCTAGAAATAGAAGAGATTCAAGCTAGATGGGTTGGTTATAGTGTGTTGGAAAGGGAAAGATTGGAGATAATGATCAGATTTATTGCAAAATCTCTTGGAAGATCATTGATAGAGATAAGGTCTTGGTCCAGAGACAGTATCTTGGAAAGAACAAAGAAAATCTACTCTGCTGGAGGCTACAATAAAAGGTTGATCATCAAAGCACTGGATGAAGCAGGTGTCGGGAAGAGAACTGAAATGGCAAAGCTCTCCAAAGCCAAACTCACCACCAAAATGCTAGATCAGTCTTCTAACACTCCCACTCAAAACAACCCTCATCTCTAAAATCTCCCAAATCTATCCCTAAACCAAAACCACCCACAACTCAACCCACAAAACCAATCTTTTTACCCTAAAAACCACCTCAAACCTTACCCAGTGATACACCCAGAAGGAGGAGAAGGGTGTTGATGAAGAAGAGGATGATGATGAAGATAGTCTGCCAATCTCTGCTGTTCTCAAACTTAAAACACCTCAGCATAGAAGTCAACAAGTGATTACACCTGACTTGCAAATGCAAATGGTGAAAGTAAAGATTGAAGAAGTAGAATAGCAGAAGCAGCATGATGAGCAATTTCTCAAGATGGTTGAGAAGGACTTCCCTCAGTCCTCATCCATTCAAGAAATGAAGAAACAAGCTCTGAGGCTGTATACTCTTAGACATAGTTTTCAACATCAAAGAGAAAGAGTGCGGATTTGGCCAGACCCCAGGGTAAGTTCTAGATTTCATAAGAAGAATATACCAAGTAGATATCATGGCCAAGTGAAAAAGTCCTTGAATACTACAATTATGTTGGCCATGGTAGTCTCACCCTGGGAAATCATTGAAGAATTCAAGAGAGCTCACAACTCCAAGACAACCCCTCAATCTATTCTTGAGAACAAAATGATCAAGAAGGGGTTGTTATACAAAAGACTTGAAGATCTTCAGAAGAGTGAACTCTAGTTGTTGCTTGAAAGCTCTCACCCTGATGAATTTGCATACAGAGAGATCACAACTGTCGAGTTAAAGAATGGGAAGATAGTGAGATACCTGTCTGAGTATTATGGCCCAGAGTTCTTCTTTGAGGGAGAAGCAGAAGAACTCACCAAGGAGGAACAAGTTCTTCTCCTTGAGGCCTATGCTAGTGAGTCTTACAGACTCATTAATGGGAATTAGGTTTCATGGTTGGGATAAGACTCTATGTCCTGTTTCCCCAAGACAGAGTTCCCTTCCATACTTAGCCAATCAAAAGATCAGAAACCTTTTTCCGACCTGTGCTTAACTGATTACCTCTGAAGCTGATCAAGAGGGCGTTGCTGCCAAGAATAAGTGGGATCATCAATAAGTTTAGAGGTTTTGGCTGCATTGGTTCAGGGGGAGTTTGTTGGTCCAAAAGAACCAATGAGCCTGATCAAAAAAACCTCTAAGTCCCACAGACATTACAACTGCTAAAGAAGATCACAACAACTGAAGACATCAACTGATTACAAGGTCTGAAGACAAGTCTGAAGACAAAATCTGAAGACTTCTACCGAAGACAAAGTTTGAAAGTAAAGTACTGAAGACAAAGTTTGAAAGTAAAGTACTAATGACAAAGTCTGAAAGTAAAGTACTAAAGACAAAGTCTAAAGCTATCAGCTGAAGACAAGTCTGAAAGTAAAAGTCTAAAGAACAAAGACTCAAGACAAAGACTGAAGACCAAAGTGATCAGTAGTTGTCACAACAGTTGAAGTTATTAATTTCAGTAGTTGTGATGGTTTTCCTTTTCAGTACTTGTAATTTACTTTTTAGTAGTTATAGTTTTAGTAGTTTTAGTTCAGTAGTTTTATGTTTTTGTACTTAGCATTCTCTGAGATGTAATCAGTAGTTGAGAACATTCTCAATAGTTTGCATAGTTTCAGTAGTTTGTATAATTCTGTTAGATGTCACTATCAAGTGACATGAGCAGACGTCACATTCCCTATATAAGGAATGTTGACCTAGTTGTAACGTGTGACATTCAGCCACCACGAAAGCATATGAATGAAATATTCCTTTTGCAGAATTCTCTCTCTATAACCGTTTACTTTTCATTGAATATTAATTGTGTTCTTGCGAATTATCTAATTCATTGTTCAAATTCCGCTGCAATCTACTCTAAATAATCATACTTAGATCACTGATCCTAACAATCGTGAAAAAGAAATGTGAAGTGATTCCAGAAGATGACAGTACATAGTCCGGCGAGTAGAGTTATTTTTATATTTTTTATTTTTTTATTTTTTTTTATTTTTTTATTTTTTTATTTTATTTCTTCACCTATTAAAATCAAGCCCACGCAAGCAGTCAGCCTTCTGCCAGTGCCCTTGTGATTAAACAAGATGGGATATGTGACTAGAGTGTGTATGTGAGGAAGTCAACCCTCAATTCTAGAATCATGCTCTTATGGCTCACATCAACGATGGACCATCTTCAATGCCTACTGAGGTAAAAACTAACCTTTGTACTGAAAAATGCATAAATGAATTACAAGAGTATAGGAAACACAACCATAAACCGGCAAATAAAATCAATGAAGAAAAAGTGAAGTCAGAAATGATGAAGAGAGAACTAAAATGTTTTGAAATCAAAATCAAATCTCTCATTTCTGACATAGAAAAACTGCATGGTTAGAAATACACTCTTGCAGCTGAAAATGAGCTACTTACTCAAAAGTTAGCTCAAGCTAAAGCTTAACAATCTATGACTGAATTGAAACTTGAAAAGTTTCAAATGTCTTCAGTCAAGCTACAAGAGATGCTAGATTCCCAAAAGGATCCAAAGGACATGTCAGGGATGGGGTATAATTCATGTCCTTCACCATACAATGACAATTACACTGTCATGCCTGACTCTGTCTCAGTCTTTGAATCAGTTGAACCTAAAACTATGGAACCTAAATCAGTAGTGAAACAAGTGACAAATCCTCAAAAAAACCTGATGTTTATTTTGAAACCAATGAGGATAAAATCAAGTTAGGTCACCCCAGTCAAAATCTAAGAGTGTTCAGACAAGACAGTGAATGTCATGAAACCATCAAGCCCTGTAAAAGCAATTGTACCTTTTATAAGATTCATACCATCAGTTTTACATGGCAAAAAGAAATATGTCAAGACAGTAAAACCCACTACTGAGAGTAGTTCTGAAAATGAGATTATATCACCACAAAATTCAAGCATATCAGAAAAGGTTTCACTGAAAAAGAAAAAACTGTAAAACGGAGTTCAACACATAAAACTTCATCAGACCCTCAGTCATAAAGGTTAAGGTAGGGAGTTGGGTTTGATATTTGTAACAAGAAACATGTTGACCAGTTTGAGAAGGAAGTAAGAAATAGGTTGAAGAAACAGAAACAGCCCAGACAACTTAACAAAAGTAGTGTTGGGAAGCAACCTACTAAAAGGGCTGATTCTGATTCATCACCTAAAGAAGAGAAAGTAACTCATCAAAAGAAAGTATCAGTTGAGTCACATAAGGAAAAATCTGATTCAACAAATAAACAAATGTATTGTGACATTTGTGACATGTTCAATCACAAGAGAGATACGTAAATGCTTCTCCAATCAATATTGTTCTATCTGTGATATGAATAATCACTCAACCAAAAATTGCTATTTCAACAAGTATTACTCAATTGACATGAACAATCACAATACATCTCATTGTTACTTTAATAAGAAGGGGCTGAGTATTCCACAACACAAGCCCATCTCAAAAACATCTACTGTGATGCACGCTGTCAGACCTCATCTTCATAATACTCAATCTAGGACACCTAGATCAACAAATGACATAAATAACTTGAAGGATTTAAGGAAGGTTCAATGAAATCATCCATAATGTAACACAAACTTGACCTTCCTAAGCAAACACCAACCTTTGATAATGAAACTCGAGCTAAATTTTTACAAAGAAATAGAGACCAATGATTTAATTATTCATCTGAATCCTCAGTAGATGTTCATGAGATGACTCGACCAATTCATCATCAAAAATCTCCCAGAATACCTCCATCCAAATCACAATTCAGAGGGAAATACCAGGAGGTGACTATCATGAATAGGAACGGGACACCCAAGACCATCATGGCGTGGGTTCCTTATTCTAGTTAGTTCTTTTTGCTTGTAGGTTCATCCACACAGGTCTAATAGCCTATGGTACGTAGACAGTAGATGCTCCCGACACATGACTGGAGATCGTTCCCTCCTTCATGATTTCAACTACATACAAGGAACTACTGTGGCATTTGGTGGAGATTCACAAGGTGGTAGAATTACAGGAGAAGGATCTGTGACAAACGGGATGCTGAGCTTTGACAGAGTGAATTACTGTGAACAACTGAATTTCAATCTGCTAAGTGTGTGTCAAATCTGCGACCAAAAATATTCCACTCACGTTACACACACTCACTGCTACATTCTGAAACCTGGATTTCATAGCCCTGAAGAATGGGTTGTCTTAAAGACTGTGAGAAGAATAATACATATGTCTTAAACCTGTGTTCTGCATCACCTAAGGAAGAAACATGTCTTTTGTCTAAAGCATCATTTGATGAGTCACAGCTTTGGCATAGATGTTTGGGGCACACTAACTTTGAAAATATGAACAAGTTAGTCAAAGGAAACCATGTCATCGGTCTCCCTAAAAAAGACTTGAATTTTGTTGATCAATGTTCAGCGTGCCTCAAAGGAAAACAACACAAATCGTCTCACAAAACCAAGCTGGTGAACACTAACAATACTCCATTGAAGTTACTTCACATGGACCTTTTTGAACCAACTCATGTAATGAGTATGGGAAAGAAACAGTATTGTTTCGTGATCGTTGACGACTTTTCTCAATTCACGTGGTGTTGTTCCTACTTCATACAAACGAAGCATCCCAAATCATTCAAGAATTTATCTCTTAAATTGAAAATCAACTTGATCTTAAGGTCAAAATAATAAGAAGTGATAATGGTACAGGGTTCAAAAATGAAAATATAAGTTCCTTTTATGCAACCAAAGGCATTTCTCATCAATTCAGTGCAGCTAGAACTCCTCAACAAAATAAGGTAGATGAAAGGTGAAATAAAACACTGATCGAAGTAGCAAGAACGATGCTAGCCGATGCAAAACTGCCAATCACCTTTTGGGCAGAAGTAGTTAACACATCGTGTGTTGTGCAAAATCAAACTCTGATTGTTAAAGAAAGTAACATGACATATTATGAACTGATCTTTCATATGAAACCTTTTGTTGGATTCCTTAAATCATTTGGTTGTTCAGTCTCAGTATTAAACACCCTTGATCATTTGGGAAAATTTTCATGCATGTCTGATGAAGGATTCTTTGTAGGTTATTCTTCAGTATCAAAGGCTTATAGAGTGTTCAATCATAGACTGAACATTATTGATGAATCTACAAATGTTTAATTCAAAGAACATTCGTTTCCCAAAACATTTGATCAATTTCACTTGTCTAATGCAGGAAATATACATTGAGGTGATACTTCATCAACTGTAGAAAGAAGAGATAATTATCCATTGATTCCACCTACATCTGATGAACATATGAATGAAGATGTTCCTCTTCAAGCTGATCCCATCAGACAACTATGCAACACCTTAGTGTTTCTTCTGAAAAAGGTCCCAGTCTCGTACCATCTCACTCAGATGACTTGTCAAATAAGTTCAAAAATCAAAAAACAGGCTTCTCATTCAGTAGAAACACAAGGTAGATCACCTGATGCAAGCAACCTCAATGATGTTGAAGATGTAGCAGCTACTGAAACAGAAGTTGACCATTATCATAATTCAACAACAATACAAGATGAATGTGCCTCTGACCATAATGAACTGAATGTCTCCAATCTTGATGTAACTATTGCTCATGACACCATTCCAACCACAAGAATACACAAGAGTCATCCAGTAGAAACCATTAATGGTGATCTTAATGAGAGGGTGACTAGAAGCAAGTCCAATATTGCAAACATCTGTTTGTTCTCATGCTTTCTATGTCAAACAGTAGCCACAAACATCAAAGAGGCACTTCAAGACGATAGTTGGATTGAAGCAATGCAGGAAGAATTGTTCCAATTCAAGAAGCAAGAAGTATGGTAGCTGGTAGATTTTCCCAAAGGACAATACCCTATCGGTAGCAGATGGCTATACAGGAACAAGACTGATGATAGAGGGATAGCCATTATAAATAAAGCAAGACTAGTGGCACAGGGATACACTCAGGAAAAAGGAATACACTACGACGAAGTGTTTGCTCCTGTTGCCAGATTAGAAGCAATCAGAATCTTTCTTGTATATTCTGCATCCATGAAATTTATTGTTTATCAAATGGATGTAAAGTGTGCCTTCATGTATGGAAAGATTGCTGAAGACGTCTATGTGAGTCAACCACCTAGCTTTGAAGATCCAGATTTCTCTCATAGAGTTTACAAGCTTGACAAAGCTCTGTATGGTCTTCATCAAGCACCAAGAAAATGTATGAGACTCTATCATCCTTTCTTCTTGAACATGGGTATGAAAGAGGAAAGATCGATCAGACTCCCTTCAGAAAAATAAGAGGAAAAGACATGTTGTTAGTCCAGATCTACGTGGATGACATTATATTTGGCTCGACAAACAAGCAACTCTGCAACGAATTTGAAGACCTTATGCATTCAAAGTTCCGAATGAGTGCTATGGGGGAACTCACCTTCTTTCTAAGAGTGTAAGTTCAACAAATAGCAGATGGAATCTTCATCAACCAATCAAAATATGTGGAAACCATGTTGAAGAAATTTCACTTTTCTCACTGTTAGTCTATCAGAACTCCTGTGGATACAAAAGTGAAGATTGGACCTAACCCTGAAGGTAAATCAGTGGATCAGACTAACTATCAATCAATGATAGGTTCACTTATGTATCTAACAGCTAGTAGGCCTGACATTATGTTTGGTGTTTGTGTGTGTGCTAGATATCAAGCTGATCGAAAAGAATCACATGTAAATGCAATCAAGAGGATATTCAGATATCTAAAGGGCAAGCTAGCTTTTGGATTATGGTATCCAAAGGAAGGAGAATTTAATCTCTATGCCTACACAGACAGTGATTATGGAGCATGCAACTTCAACAGAAAATCAACTTCTGGCAGTTGTCAATTTCTTGGTCCCAGATTAGTATCCTGGCAATGCAAGAAGCAGACAAATGTGTCTGTGTCCATAGTAGAAGCTGAGTATATTGCTGCATCAGCATGTTGATCTCAAGTTCTCTGGATTCAAAACCAAATGCTTGGTTATGGTTTTAACTTCTTGCACACACCAATTTCTATTGACAACACAGTTGCTGTCTTTTAACTAATAATCCAGTTCAGCACTCAAAAACAAAACATATTGAGATTAGATATCATTTTTGAGAGACAACACTAAAAAGGGTTTAATCAAATTGATTCAAGTACCAACTGAAAACCAATTAGCTGATTTGTTTTCCAAGGCATTTGAACCTAGTAGGTTTGAATTTCTGGTTTAGTCAATTGGCATGATTAACCTTGAGTAAAAACTATGAAAAACATCAAAAACAATTTAAATCATCAGAAAACCACAAAATGAAATAAAGTTTGATGAAGAAAAGAATTCTATGGGAAATGATATAATTACAGTTGTTATATCATTCACTGTGCTTAATTTCAAAATGTAAAAGACTGAAATGACTTACCAGATATGTTGGTAGGCTCAACTTGGAAAAAGATACATGCAGTGATGAAATAAAGAAATATTCAATTGTGAAACACTCATCACAAAGTACAGGTATGTATTGGCCTATGTGAATGCATGTGGTGTAGTAGCCTAAACACACTAGGTAATGATACTTTATGAATCTCTTTCACCACATCATGTTTCATCTTTGTTTTACTAAGCAAACACCTGATGAAACTTGCACATAGTGCATATGTCATAATCGAAAATATTCCCAATAAGGAACACATCCAAAATTGGATGAATCAACAAAGTAATACATTCCACGTAAATGAACAAAATACTCCTATCATGGATCACTTCCAAAGTGAAGTGAAAAGAATCCCAATATGGATCAACATGAAAAAGGATCAAATTAAAACAATCCCAATAAGGATCAGTGAAAATGAGATTTCATGACTTAAGTAACCTGGAAAGAAAAGTTGTGAAAAACTTCTACCATGCATTGTATAAGGAGGGTTGATCATTTCATGCTTATGTGTGTGAGGTACACATTGAATAATAAATCAACCAAAACATGATAAAAGTCATTTGCATCAAAATATCAACCAGGTATGGGTTTAAGAGGACAAACATACCTTCAATGTTCAAGTTCATAATCATGTCCATTAAATCATAAAGGATCCACAAGTGTAATGTAAGACTAATATGATCCCAACAAAGAGATTTTTCTCTTCATTATTAATTTTAATCAAAATAATATTCAAAAAGTTTTAAATCTTTAAAGTTTCTATTCAAATGTGGACATACACTTTAGGGGAGTAATTTAAAATTTTTGAGTAAGTCCAAATTTTTGTTTATCAACTTAATTTTGAAAATCAAAACAAAAAGAATTTTAGTTGGTGTTGTTGCAATAAGTCATACCATTATATCTCAGCTTATGCAGATTCATAGAAGCGTGATAAGTCCAAGATGTGTGAAAATTGGGAAACTTGTATTAATTGTGACATACAAGTCAATCCAAGCAAGAATTGACAACTACAACAGACAACTTCATAAACAAACAAACATAAATCAATCAAGGACACCTCTTCATATGTTGAATAATTAATTCAATCACATTAACTTTTGATTAAGTTCAAAAGCTAGTGCAGGTAAGTGCATTAGTTAATGCGGGTGAAGGTAACCCATGCATGTAACTAATGAGAGTAACTATTTTTTGTTTCAAGTGCAACTAATGCGGACAATGATTCTACTCTACCGTATTAGTGTGTGAAGTAAATGTGGAATTTACTCTACCGTATTTGATACAGTTAACAAATGCTGATGAACAGGTCTCTATTGCATTTGCTACAGTGCAATGTTGACTGTTGTCAACCGCATTTGATATAGTTGCACAAATGCTGATTGACTTTATTCTATCGCATTTGCTACTGTGTACAAATACGGATAGGATAAAACAAGCAACTCTATCGCATTTGTTAGTGCTGAAGAACACACAAGTTATTCATCCGCATTTACTACAACACAAATGCGGACAACCAAAGTTTCAAGTTTAACTTCCGCATTTGAAACAGTATAAAAATACGAAAAGAATAAAAATTAACAAAACTTCCGCATTTGCAACAGTAGTGAAATGCGGACAGTCAGTCAAAATAAATAAATAAATAAATAAATTTTGTCCTCCGCATCTGCTACAGTAATAAATGCGGATGACTAAAAGTAGACAAATGCTGTCAAAATTTTGTCTTTCGCATTTGCTACAGTCAACAAATGCGGATGACCAAAAGTCAAACAAATTAACCTTCCGCATTTGCTACAGTCAACAAATGCGGATGACCAAAAGTCAAACAAATTAACCTTCAGCATTTGCTACAGTGGTGACTGTATCTGCTTTTAAACTTGTAAAATTTTTCAAAATGTATTACTTGACTACTTAAAGGAAGTCAAACGGGTCATTTAATACTTGTTTAAATTTGAGAGAGTTTATAGTGAGACGAGCACAAACATACAGTACACCATCTTCAATCATCATCATCATCATAAACATTCAAAGATTTTTGTGTGAATCTTATCAAACGACTTTTGATATCGATTCTGAAACAACATTCTCATCAGAAATAAGGGGAAATATTCATAAGAAGTTTAATGAAAGCCTAAGTTTGAGAATGATAAACCTAAATCCTTCAAGAACAAAATGATAAGGAAGAAAACAAAAACATGTTTCGTTGATGTATATAATACACCTTTTCGACTTCAATGAGCATGAAAACCAACAAAAATTATTGTCACCATGAAAATCTTGATATTCATGTTCGTTGTAAGAATAGAGCATGTTGAAATTACACATTTGAAACAAATCAATAAAACAATACCTCCCTAATGGTTCAAACATTGCAACTGTGATTGTTAAATGACAAATTCGTCATTTGCAATTACAGCAATTTAACAGAAATAACAAGCAGTCATCATTGTTAATTTAAAGTCAAAACTGATAACTAACACACATGTCTCTTGTGCAGATTATATGGCAAATCTTACATGGAGCAAGCTCCATAACATCAGTGGTTATCTAAACCCTGATGTCCTAGAAGTAGAAGGACTAAGAGACATCATCAGATTCATCAATACCACAAGGATAGCATATGTCCTCACAGTCAGACCAACTATCTATGAGAATCTCATAAGGTCTTTCTCGAACACAGCTAAGGTTGTTGAAGCAGATGGCATTAGAACACTTACCGAGAGAATTAACAGTGAACACACATTGATCATCAATGAAGAGTCAGTTAGAAGAATCTAAGGTTTGGTGATGACGCAAATGCTCCTTTGGAAATGAGTGATGAAGACATAACCATATTTTTTGCTGAAATTGGTTATGAAGGAGGTTATGAAGCTAAGCAGATTGTTAAGGGATTGATTGATCTACCATGGCGATTCCTTATACATATGTTTCAGCACTGCTTGTCAAAGGGAAAAATAGGATGAATGACATTCCAGTCCTCACATCATTAGCTATATGTGCTCTATGCACCAACAGGCCATTCAATATGTCTGCATATGTTTTCCATGGCCTGGTTTCTAACATTCAAGAAGGATTAAGATACAAGTTTCTTATGTATCCCAGATTCATTCAGTGTCTAATCAATGAATCATTTCCTGACATTGCAACTGAAGGACCAGTGCTTGATATTCCACACTCTGATGCAAGATCATATAAGTATATAAAGAGAAGAGACCCCAGAAACTTTTATAGTGGGGCTCACACTCCTCTTCTGCCTTGGATGTTGCTACAGATAAATCAAGAAGCATAACCATCTCCATAACAATCACCATAACCTACAGCTCAACCATCACTAATACAATCACCAATACAATCACCACAACCTGATGCTCAACCATCACCAATACCAACACCACAACCATCACCAATACCATCACCACAACCAATACCACAACCATCTCCACAACATTACCACAACCAACACCACAAACAACCACTCACCTACTCCTATATCACCTGATCATCATTCTCTAATATTACTAGCACAACAATCACCTATATCCCCTTTTCAACCTGTGCCATCACAAGATTACCCTGCTCATGTAGGAGGATCAACCAGTGCTTCTAAAGCTTCCAAATCATCTTCTCATGAGGAGGATAATCACATTTATATGCCTGCAAAAATAGCAACTTCTGAGCCTGCTCCCTCAGAAAGTTTTGCTGATTCAAATGTTAATAGACCTGATGAGAAGGATGAACTGATTACTGAATTGATGCAAAAGATTGAAAGAATGGAGATAATTCTAAACAGAAGGGCAAGAATCATAGATGATAGAATTCTGGAACTAGATGAGAAGGAACTGGAGCTGAAAAATCTTAAAGATAAAGATAAGGCTGAATTAACTGAGAAAGATAAGGAAATTGAAGTTGTAAAGGCTGCCCTTAATCACTTAAGAGAAGAATTCAGTGTACATATTGACCCTCTTGAAATTCAAACAATAGAAATGGATGAACAAGAAAATATCATAGAAGAACAAGCTAATACCATCTCCAAACTTGAAAAAGAAATTGATAGCAAGAACAAAAGGATATCTGAGCTTGAAATGATGATTAAGATCCAAAGAAATGAAGTGGATGATGATGATGAGAAAGAAGAACAAGAAAAGGTTGATGTTGATGAGAACCAGTTAGTTGATGAAAATGAAGAACAAGAGGGCAATACAAGTCAGACAGAGCATGAGGAACACAGTTTAGAAATGGTGATTTATTCTGAAGAAGCCTTTGCTGATCACATTGTAAAAGCTAAGTTTGAAGAACTTGTTAGCACACTAGACAACTTTACTTTTGAAGAATTCAGTGTTGATCGTGATTTTTAGGACTTTGTAAACAACCTAAAAGCTGATTCTAATCCGATTGTGTTCATTCCAAAATCTCCCGAACCTTTGGAGAAAGAGCTGAACATGCAGATTGTTCTTGTAGTGTCTCTAACTGAAGAGCAAAAAGAAAGAATAAGAGAAATGGTTGAACAAGAGAAAGAGAAAGAGAAAGAAAAAGAATCAGAAAAAGAAATGCAAGAAATGAATGTGGATGAACATGTACAAACAACACCCAAGAGAATGCCAGATGTAATAGAAAAAGGTGAAGGTTCAAGCCCTCAACTTCAAACTTACTCATGAAAAAGGAAATACTTAGCTGAAAAGGCTAAGGGTAAGGGACCAGTAGTTGAAGAAGAACCGGTCAAGAAACAAAAAGATGACCCCAGAAGTCTAGCAGCAATTGCTGAGTTTTTGGAAAAACATGAGCAGGCAAAAGCTCAATTAAAGAAATTGGCTCGTGCAATTGATTTGGAAGAAGGTGAGATTGTTGGTGGATATGAAGCTGAAGAGGATGTTCTTATGGATAGTCCCATTAAAGTAGAACAGATAATGGAAGACAGGGTATCCAAAGCACAAACTGATGACTTGATGATTAAAGCCATGATCTGATCAATCAAGGTTATAATCCTGATGAAGTGTTTGGAATGACTTATGAAGGCATGAAGGAGGAGGAAGAGAAAGTAAAAAGGCTGCTTGATCCAACAATTGAACATGAGTATGAAAAGGCAATCTTTAAAGATACTACTATGCATAAAGGTTCTTCTGTGAAGAAATCATCTGGGTATGATAGACCATTTCCAAGATAGACTCCTCTATCCAAGCTATCATCAATGAAAAGGTCATCTGCAATTCATAAGCCACTATTTCCTGATCCTTATAGTATGACTGATAAGGAAATGAAGGATTACCTCACAAATAAAGGATTCACCCAAAGAAAGTTGGCTAACATGAAGACAAATTCTTTAAGAGCTTCTACTCTCAAGATGATAAATGAGAAGAAAGAAAAATTAAAGCAGTTAGAAGAAGAGGTGCTTAACAAGAAGCCAAGAGGAAGAGTGTCTGCACATGACATGAGTCTTACTCACAAAGATCAAGATTATCTTGCACCTGTCATTCATAAATATCCAGAGTGGTTTGCTGAACCCTCTCAGCTGAAGCTTCAAGAAGGGTTGACCACTGCTGAGATGATCAGAGGAATATGTACTCCAAAAGGCAAAACATATCAAAAAATTATTGCCTGCAAGTATGATAGTGCATGGAACATGTTTATGGTCAAAAGGATCTCTGTCTTAGTGCAATTCTTTACTGGGTACTCTGCTTTGGTAAATGCACTTGAGATTCATGACTTGAAAGAACTGTCCAACCAAGAGCTGATCAACCACAATGCCATGTACAGAGGCTATGATTTTGAAGGAATACTCAAAATGTTCAAAAGAAAAAACAACTTCAATACTTTGAAAGCTACATGCACGATGAAAGACAAAACAATCAAGAATCCAATGGAAAAGAAACAAACAAAACCAGTAGAAGAAGTTGTATTCCCTGAACTTAAAGTCAAACCTACTGAAGCCTTGAAAAGAAAAATGGTAGGTGGTACACATTCCTCAATTCCAATTTCAAATGTGTTTTATGATGAGAAGACATATGAGTTAGTGATTGAGAGGAAATGGGGAGGAAAAGAGGGTGCTAATATTAGATTATTCAGTGGTTATGAAGTAAGATGACTAGATCAATCATACATTCAATACATCTATAAAAGACACTTGAGAGAGATATCAAACAAACTGGGTGAAGAAGATCTACATTTCATTCTGAAGTGTATCAAACTACTAAAGATGGCCTATGATCATATCAGTGCAAAAAGAGAGAAACAACATAAAAAGAAGATACCTCTCTACTCGGGCGACATTGTCAAGCTTGAAGTTGATGTAGATGGTTCCCTATTGATTCATAGAGATGGACTTTCAACAGTTTCTCTTTGGGAACCTATTTCGTTGAAAAAGCTACCACTTGAAGCAATCCATAATATGAGTCGAATGAGGATTCATGTACTGAGCAAGGATAAAATGTGAGAGGCTCAAGATTTTGTCAACATGATCAAAGCAATTCTGGATCCAAGACAAGCTGCACCTTTTGTATCATCAAAAGACCCAGCTAAACCATCACAACATCAATAACCTCCTAAACATTAAAGAAAACGAGGCTGTATAATCCTTAGGGGGAGTATTGTTGCACCCTGGAAGGGTCATACATGCCAACTTAATGGGTGAATTGATGATTGCTTAGCTGGAATCCCACAAGTCCCAAAAAAAATGTGGATGAAGATCTGCAAGGAAAATAACAAGTGTTATCTTCCGCATTAGTTAATGCGCAAGACAATTATGATGCGGATAAGTGTTTACTCTTCCGCACTAACTAATGTGGAAGACATAATACTAACGCTAAAGAACAAGTTACTCTTCCACATTGACTAATGTGGAAGAACAAAAGAAGATGCGGACAAGACTTTGCTCATCCGCATTGACAAATGCGGATGACCGACCAAATACGCATAAGTATTTGTTCATCAGCATTAACCAATGTGCATGAACAACTTACTAATGCGGATGATCAAGTGGAGATGCTGATCAAGATTATCTCATCCGCATTTGTCAATGCGGGTGAACAAGCAGAGATGCGGATCAAGACTTAGACTAGTTTTTGATGTAATAGGTCAGGGGTAGTTTATTCATTTTGTAAAGGCATCTTGTCTGCCTATAAATAGTGTAGTTGACCTCATACTGAGGCAACGACTGATAGATAGAGAATTTTTGTTGTAATCATTCTCTGTAATTTATCAACTTTCATATATCAATACAAACAGCATTTATGAGTATTTTTCTTGCTTTGAATGTTCTTTGATTGTTTGTTTCCGCCACTCAATCATTGACTTGATTATCATATTCGATGCACATTAGAATATCACTCTTACTCAACCCCAGTCATCAAGCATCAAAAATGTTTATTAAAATGTCCCAAGCGCTTCTAATATATCTGTATGATTCCAAAACGAATTGTACGAGAAATGATAAACTAGAATTGAAGCTGTGCTGTCCAGGAATTAAAATCAATTAGAATTTCTCTAATAGGTTTAAATCCAATTTGTAATCAAAAATACAAAAATATGTCTTATTATTATACTTAATTTCAAAGTTGTTCTGTTTAATTTTAGTAAACTGTATGGTAAGAGTCGGACTCAACAAGTCATCGAAATCTGTGAATGACTCACTTAAAAGGGTCATGCATGAGGTGACCAAAACATTTAAAAAATGAGTTACGTTTGAGGTGACAAATTCGTTTTAAGTAAAAGGATCACGTCTGATGTGATCAACAGTGTTTTCAAATTAAAAAGGGTCATGTCTGAGATGATCATCGCTCATAATGTTTTATTTATTGTTAAGAAGATACGTGCTTAAAAGTGCATAAGGTCAAATGAACAACTCAGAGTCATTTGCACAACTGGACCATGAGTATAGACCAGTCGAACGAATAGAGCATGCGATTGAACCATTCACGCGATTGGATCATGAGTATGAACTCAAGTCGCACGAATGGAGCTGACCGAATGAGTCAGTCGCACGTCTCAAACCTAGTCGCATGACTGGCTATGACCGACTGAGCAAGTCACACGACTAAGCCCCAGTCACACGAATCAAGAGTGCGAATAGGTCCAGTCGCACGACTGAAGGAAACCCTAGTATAAATAGAGGGGGGGTCGGTCGCAGACACTCATCACCCCCAACTGGCCCCAAAATCGCACAAAAGCAAGATTACTCTACCCAAATTTCATATCTATGATTTAGCACCCTATCTGGGATACTAACCGATTACGCTTCATTTCTACAGGTAATGCGAGACTAGATTCGATCAAAATGAATAGATTAACCTAGACCTAAAGTTCAGACCGGTTCAAAACAAAACCAAGACAAAGACTTCTAAATAAACCACTAAACGGTACTTAAACGTCAAATTATTTAGCATCTAGTGTTATTTTGATGGATTACGAGTCCAATGAGACTAACGAGAAAGTTTAACATCAAGTATAGACCAAGAATCGATTCTACAGTATGGAACAGAGATGTATGTGAATGCACACACCGATAAACTTCAATCGCACGATTGAAATGGGAAAACGACTCAATCGCACGAATGAACCATGTGTATGAACTCAGTCGCAAAACTGACTCAACAGCATAGAACAACATACGATTCAATTGAGTCGCAGGTTCATTCGAAGGACTGAGCTCACTCGCACGTCTAAGACTTAGTCGGACTATCCATTCGCACAATAGAACAAAATGATTCAAGTTCATTAAAAGTCTAGTGTCATTCACTTACACAAACTCAAATGTTTATTTATCTTTTGTAACAAAAACATGGCGAGTCGATAGGCTATGAGCACAAAGCATAACCTTTGTGCACATCTGGACGTCATAACCCAGAATGCCTCTGATTTTGCTGGGATTATCGCCTTCCTACAGAGATCGAGGATCTTCAAGGCTATATCTACCTCGTTCACACCTTATCGATCGATTCAGCAGGCATTCTGGGAAAGCGCGATAGTCGATAGGTCTGCTAAACCGCATCGTATGACGAGTACTATATTTGGTCTAGAGATAGAGATTGGTAAGGAAGACCTAAGGAGGGTGTTAGAGTTGTAGATGATAGTGACTGCCCTAACAGAGTGCATCCACTGACTGTCCAAGGTTGCTTTCTTGGGCTAAGTACTGGGGGCACATAAATGCAGGTGTGCTCAACAAGAACAACGTGCGCCCCCAACTCAAGTATTTAGCCCATGTGCTGCTAAAATGCATTGCCTCGAGGAAGTGAGGATTTGATGAGGTGTCTGATGAGATCCAGAATGCCTATGTGGCCCTGGTACTGAATCATCCATTCAGCTTCTCATGGATAATCTTCAACTACTGGGTCGAGTACCTAGAAGCCAAGGGTAACGAGGGCCTGTGTATGTACCCATGGTTCCTCGAGATGATTATCGACTAAAAGCTGCCCTCGCTACCCAAAGAGAATGATGATGCCATTACACTGGAGGTCATGGATGACACCACACATGGGAGGATGAAGGTTTACGGGCCAAGCAGGTGAAGTCCCCATTAAGGAGGTTGTTTGGGCATCTGGCCCGGGATGACTACGTGGCGCCAACAAGGAGGAAGTGGCACCATGACCATAGTGATTCTGATGTTGAGCAGATAGCTCTACCCTCTAATGATTCCGATGGTGATGACCACAATGTTGTTCAAGGAGGTGATGGTCAGGGTGGACCCGAGTCTACTCCCTTTCACCTTGTTTTCCAGATGGTGGAGGAGGAGGAATATGATGAAGAGCCTGCTGTGCGAACAGTGGGGAGTCGGGTCGTAGCCATGGAGAGAAGTCTCAGGGCGGTTGGTGGACGCGACGGGGAGTCCGGGGATGCTACTATTGCTAATACAGATCCATCTTATATCTGGGACCCGCCCAGTAGCCAAGGGGGAGCCACTGTTTCTACGGGCTTAAGGAAGAAAAGAATGGCACACCCTTATGGCAAAAAGGGTAAGAGGCCAAGATTTACAGTTACCACATCCACTCCCACTGCCATTGCTACCACTACTGCCACAACCACCACCACATCCACCACAGCTACCACCACCACTACCACACCCCCTAACACCACTTCCACTCTCCTATCCATCTCTACTACAGCCAACCCTACACCATCCACTCATATCCAACCACCCATATTCACCACAACCACCACTACCACCCCCAGCCACCAAGCATGACCATCATCCCATACCAAATTCACCACAAGACCCACTCTACCCCCCCCCCCCCCATCAAGGTGGAGGAACAGCTTGTTGCACTTAGCCGCATGGGGCTGAAGCTGCTAGCTACTGATGAAGAAAAAGCTACTCAGCTAAGTTAGCTTGTGGAGTTAAATGCTACCCAAGCACAACAGATTTCCGAGTAGCACAGTAGATCTCCCAACTCTAGGAGCGAAATGACCAATCAATGAGGAGAATAAATGAGTTGGAGGCCTCTAACAGGACGTTCATGCTCAACCTAAAGGGATCGAAAGATGAGCCTCTAAAGATTAGAGAGGGTGATGACGATGATGATGATAAAGATGATGATGAGACAAGTGAAGATGAAGGGCCATGGGGAAAGCAGGATGATGATAATGATGAAAGAAGGAGATGCAATTGCATCTACCTCAGCTCAAGGTCAAAAGAGAAGGACAAAAACAAATCAAGACCAAGGAGCATTATCCTTTGCCCCACCTGCTGAGAAGCCTGCCATTCAAGACAAAAGTAACGTTAGATGTTTATGTATTTGAAACCTTTTGTACTTCAATCTTGTATTAATATTTTGTAATTAATGTTTATATATATTTATCAAATGTTTGAATGTTTTGATTAATTACAAACACTTGATGTGTTTTTAAATGTATAAATCAAGCAGATCAAACATCTGAGCAAGATGAGTATGATATTGCTCCGCTACAACAAAACAAGTCTCAACTCACAGTGATTCTCGATTTGCAAGTGATAGTCAGAAGGTTGGTGAGCTATACTCCTGAAGATGACTGATGAGCAACTTGCTGATATGTTCAGGCTAAACCCAGACAAGATTGTCAAGGATGCGCCTACTTTTGATGTGTCAAGTGACGATAAGCTCAACGACGTAGATGAAATGGAGATTGAGGATGTCACCGCTGAGCACTATCCAGAGTACACTGACCGAGAGGGAAATGTGGTACCCAACATGGGTGATACTCTCGGCAGTGATATATTTGACAAGATGGATCAGATGGAGAAAGAGATTGAGAAGAATGAGAGTCAATCCCAAGCCTCTGATGCTGATGTTGACATCAAGAAGGCTGAATGGGCGGCTTGTTTTGCTGAGATCAGAGCCCTACGCACTGTACAAAAGCCAAATGCCTACACCAAGCTATACAAAGTCAAGAAATATCTAAAGGTGTGAGGCAAGATCATTTCATGGGCGTATTTTGAGGATTTGAATAGGTATGTAGTTAAAAGAGAGAAGGGAATTGAGTACTTTAGATTCCTACACGATTTGAAGGCTCTCCCTGGTTTTGAGCTCAACTAGCTGGCAGGCCTAAAGTTGTTATATGCTGATCCGAGGAAAATGTTAGGCTGGTTCGAGGCTGCACTAAAGAAAGAATACCACACCCGGTGGGTAAACTTCAGACCTTAACAACCGAAGAGGTACATTAAAAGGTCTGAAGTGGATCCCCTTTCTAGAAAGCCTAAGGTAGTGCTGAAGTGGAGTCCTCCACTTAGAATGTCCAAAATCCCTCTAAGGGAAATGCCATAGGACTTCACTCCACACTTCAAGTGGTGGTATTATGATTGGAGAACAGGTGAAGCAGTCATAGTCTTACAAAAATAGAGCATAATGGAAACTATCCTGGTGTTCAACCCTATGTTGCTTACCAACTTGTCTGCAGACGATGTCTATACCTTATACAAATGGCCACTATTCTATGAATCGCTAGATATCATACAAGCCCTCTAGTTCTAAAACATGATAAGACCTTGTTTTGCATTTGAGATACATGCAGGGGTTACAAGACAGGAAAAGTACAAGAAATTTGAAGAGCTAATGAAGAATGTTAGACAATGATGTAAACTAAGTCGAAGGGTGAGTTTCTTGATACATATGTACCTAGTTTAGGAGCTTAATGTAAAATGTCTATCATGTCTTACATATAAGTAATTGAATGGGTATGAACCAAATACAATGTGTGGTTGATGCTTATAATGTTTAATATTTCATTGTTTATTGTGTGATAATTTATAATGAACTAACTATATAGGTTTGTGGTTATTGTACATAATTCTTAATCAATAATGACTGAGAAACGTGCTCAAACATAATCGTATGAAGTCCTCATGCTAATAGACCATACGCAGGAATACTTCATCCTAATGGACCAGTCGCACGACTGAACCTGGAGACTGGATTAGTCGCCTGATCGAAACAGAAGATTGACTCAGTCGCACGACTGGACCTTCAGTCGTGCGGATGGATCAATCGGATTATTCAGTCGCACGACTCAACCATGCTAATGTAACAATTCGAATACCTAGGCACATAATCGTACCCTAGCTGTCCAGAGACTCAAGTGAACCTGTTCCAAGTTCATAGATCGTAGTTGATCATTTTTTAATCATTCTTAACATTTTATTAATTGTTAGATTTATCTGAACTGTGTTCTCCTTGATTGGATTGCCAATCAAATAGGATTCCGCACTATTTGATTTGGCATACGCGCAGAATCAGTTAGTACTCCATCGTACACTGTCCTCCTTAACAGAAGGGCAGAGGGCAAGTGTCAAGGCGTTCATGATGACGCACGAGGAGGCTAGGACAGACCTCGGTGTTGTGTCAACTATGTCTCTAGTAAACGAAACTTTAGCCTCTGTGTTATTTGATTTTGGTGCTAGTAAAAGTTTTATTTCTGCTAATTTCTGTGCTAAATTGCATGTTAGTAGTAAGAATATAGATATTCCCTTCATTATAGAAATTGCTATAGGTAAGTCTACTAGGATTTCCAAGATGATAGAAGGTTGTGACGTGGAACTACAAGGTCACAAGTTTCCTGTTAGACCATTTGTGATGACCTTAGGAGGGTTTGACGTAGTCTTAGGAATGGATTGGTTGGCGGAATATGAGGCGAACGTTGTGTGTCGCAAGAAAATGTTTCGATTGATAGCACCTAACGGGAGTTCAGTGACCGTTTATGGTGACCTAGTCACGACGATTCCAAAAGTGATTTCGATGGTGGTGGCGGGAAAGTGCATGAGGCGTGGATGTAGTGCCTACGTGGCCTACGTAAAGGATGTGGACACGCCAAAACCACAACTGACCGACATACCAGTTGTCTGTGACTTTCCACACGTGTTTCCCGAAGACTAACCAGGAGTGCCACCTGACCGCGAGATTGAGTTCCCGATTGACATGATACCAGGTACCCAACCTGTATCTAACGCACCATATCGCTTGGCTCCGACAGAGATGAAGGAGTTGATGGAATAGCTACAGGAGTTGCTAGATCGGGGGTTTACTAGACTGAGTATCTCTCCATAGGGTGCTCCAGTTTTATGCGTGAAGAAGAAGGATGGTAGTATGAGGATGTGTATAGACTACCGTGAGTTGAATAAACTGACGGTGAAGAATTGGTAACCCTTACCGAGGATTGATGACTTCTTTGATTGGCTTTAGGGTGCCAGTTGGTTTTCAAGGATAGACATTCGATCCGGTTATCACCAGCTCAGAGTGAAGGAGCAGGACATTCCTAAAATAGCTTTTCACACACGTTACGGACACTACGAGTTTCTCATTATGTTTATTGGTTTGACCAATGCGCTAGCAGCTTTTATGGACTTGACGAATTGAGTATGTCGGCTCATGTTGGATAAATTAGTGATTGTGTTTATTGATTATATCTTGATTTATTCGAAGAGTGAGGAGGAGCATGCCAATCATATTCGAGAGGTGTTGGAGATGTTGAGAAGGGAGAAGTTGTATGCTAAATTCTCCAAGTGCGTGTTCTGGTTGCATGATGTTTAGTTTTTTGGTCACGTGGTGAATCCTGAGGGGATTATGGTAGACCCGACAAAGGTGGAGGCGGTGATGCAATGGAAATCTCCAAAAAAGCCATCCGAGATTCGTAGTTTCTTGGGTTTGGCGGGCTATTATAGAATATTCATCCATGACTTCTCTAAGATCGTTTCTCCATTAACCAAGGTGACCTAAAAAAGATTAAACTTTGTATGGGGTCAAGCTTAAGAGAAAGCGTTGGAGGAGTTAAAGACGAGGTTGACTCAAGCTCCTGTCTTGTCATTACTCGATAGAAGGGAGATTTGGTGGTTTACTCAGATGCTTCCTACTTGGGGTTAGGATGTGTATTTATGCAAAGAGAAAAGGTTATAGCCTATGCATCCCGACAGTTGAAAGTTCATGAAATTAATTATCCTACTAATGACTTCGAGGTAGCAGCCATGGTCTTTGCACTAATGATATGGAGGCACTACCTGTATGGACAAAGTGCACTATAACCTCTTACCCCCAAGAGCTTGAAGTACTTATTCAAGCAGAAAGATTTGAACATATGGTAGGAGAGATGGTTGGAGCTCATAAGGGATGATGATTATGAGATCCATTACCATCCGGGCAAAGCCAACGTGGTGGCGGATGCCCTTAGCCGAAAGAAGAGACGTGAGCCGGTTAGGGTGACGCCTTACCAGTTGGTCATGACCTCTAATTTCATGAATCAAGTAAAGGAGTTTCAAGATGAAGCATTGAAAGAAGATCATCTTAACTCTGAAAGGATGAGTGGTTTAGTTCGGAATTGGGTGAAAACACACTCGGTGTTAGAACCCGATTTGGGCGGATGTGGATTCCACGTTTTGGGGATCTACGTGGGAAGATTATGGATGAGGCTCATAAGACTCGATACATCCCCTGTGCTACAAAGATGTATCAAGACATGAAGAAACATTATTGGTGGCTGGGTATGAAGCGTGACCTAGTGGAGTACGTGAGTAAGTGCCTTACTTTCTTACAGGTAAGGCGGAGCACCAGAAGCCATACGGGAAGATCCAACCTTTGGATATATAGGAGTGGAAGTGGGAACATATCACCATGGAATTTATATTAAAGTTACCACGCACCGCCCAAGGATATGATGCCATATGGGTGATAGTTGGTGATTTGACGAAGAGTGCTCACTTCCTACCAATCCGTGAGACATATTCATCCAAGAGGTAGGCGGATTTGAACATAAAGAGATTGTAACTCGTCATGGTGTGCCGGTGTCTATTCTGTCTGATCGTGACAACCGGTTTACATCTATGTTTTGGATGAAATTTCATGATGCTATGGGGATGAGGTACATATCGGCACAGCTGATCACCCCAAGATAGATGGTCAGTGACAAAGGACCATTCAAATGCTCGAAGATATGCTTCAAGCATGCATCATTGATTTTGGAGGAAGTTGGGATGACCACTTACTGTTAGCCGAGTTCTCATATAACTATAGATACCACGCAAGTATTGGTATGCCTCCTTATGGGATGCTATACGGTAGGAGATGCAGAACGCCCGTGTGTTGGGGCGATATCGGCCATAAAGAGTTAGGGAGCGTCGAAGTGGTCGAGGCTACAACTGAGAAGCTGGAAAGGATCAAAGCCTTTATGAAGGCAGCTAAGATAGGCGAAATTCGTATTCTAAGAAGAGACGTAGACCAATTGAGTTCCAAGTGGGTGATAAAGTTGTGTTGAAAGTCTCACCTTGGAAAGATATCATTCGGTTCAGAAAACAAGGCAAGCGAGCCAAGGTACAGTGGTCCTTTCCGAATCATTGCTCTAGTAGGGGAGGTGGCCTATAGATTCGAGATACTAGATGAGTTAAGTGGAATTCATCTGAAATTCCAGGTATCTCATCTGAGAAAGTGTTTGGTAGATGAGGATATGGTTGTACCACTGGAGGATATCAAGATAGATGAGCGCTCAATTATTTGGAGCAACTAGTGGCAATCATTGATGGTAAAGAGAACAGGTTAAGGAATAAAGTGGTTCCTCTTGTGCCTATACAGTGGAAGCATGGGAAGGGATCCTAGTCTACGTGGAGATAGAGGAGGAAATGAGATAGCATTTCCCACGATTGTTTGAGGAATAACAAGTTTTGGGCATGGAACCTATATAAGGGGGTGTACTTGTAACTCTACGATTTCATATGCCCAAAACACATACAATATTGATGCGGTTAGTACGTTATGATCCAAGCTGGGTTATACCCAATAACAAGCTATACAAACACCAACAATTATTTATTTGTTGATAAAGATCATACAATATATATTAACACCTATTTAGTAAATCGGTTTTCTAAATATTGCCTTTGTGAAAGAACAATATTATACGGATAATTTGTTCATGAGATATTTATTTGATACAATATTTAAGTTGGTTAAATAATGTCAAATAAAAGTGTTTTATGTTATAAAATTAGACTATGTTTTAATTTTATAACTTAATATGCATGGAAGTGTAGATTTTATAAATATTTCAAAAGGGTGCGAAACCCTTTTTGGGTTGGAGCTTGCGGCCGCCCAAGGGGCATAGGGATGCACATTTTGTCTTGGCTTCTACAAGACTTAATTCATTCATTCAAGCAACCATCCATGCTACACTTTCTCTCACACACACAAAGCAACATTTCTCTCTTTAAGAAAACTAATTTTCGGATTGAAGAAGCAAAACAAAGCTGAAAAATCGGTTTTTCTTGGCTGCTTGGGCTGATTCGGATTGTTCTTCTAAGGGGTTTTCTTTTGGTGTAAAGCTCCCTAACAAAGCAAGGTGTTTGGAAGAAGCTTGTGGGTACTACAACTTGAGGTTCTCTTCTTTGAGGGCTGCATAAACAATATCATCATCATTTTCATCCCATCATTCTTTCATTCGATTTTTGAAGGCTGCTGAAAGGTAGTTATGGCAGCCCTTTGTGGCTGTCATATGATGTTGTTTTATGTTCACATAGCATGCTCATTCACATACAATGATCCTTTGATATATGGGTTTGTTTTACACATTTATATGGTCACCTAAAGAACATGTTTTTCAGCTTATAAGTAAGTTTATAAAGTTATTATTCCGCTGCGTTTTCAGAAAGTTTAATGGGTTAGACTATGGCTTGTGCTCTTACAAACCCTTCAATGGCATCTAGAGCCGGTTATGTGGATAGCATGCTTGTTAGTATACTTATTAAATTTGTTTTATGGGATTATATAACCCTTTTAAGGGCTGAAATGTTCTTGTATGTTGAATCCCCAAGCTTTCAAGGTTATATCACACATGCTTGTGATTAAACCTTGAAATATATGTATAATGTTATGTATATTGTTTGGACAATGTTTGAAACCCGTATTTTCAGATTATGTTGGCCGAAAATCATGGGTTTTAATGGGCATTCTTAGTTATATTTGGATGATATGATGAATGTTCATATTGGTGCATAACCTAGCTTTTGCCCTTGTTGTGTTTGGATGCTTGTTTTGGTTTATTCAATAGGGTTGTATGCTAATTTGTGCTTTCTTAAAGAATGTAATTTGTCTATTTATTCATTGGGATGTAATAATAGATTAGGAGTATTCTTCTTTTATTATAAAATATGTATTAGGATATATATTTTGTAAAAGAAGATGCTCGGAAGGAAGCACAAGTGGAAGACACAAAAGAAGGACTTAAAGCATATGGATGCAAGTTCAAGTGGGGGTCTATGAAGACCTCAATTTTCTATTGTATTCCACCCTTAGGAAAGACCTAATGACCACACTTGTGATGGCAAACAATTGTGGTCACAATAGTAGCTATGGTTATGCATATTATGGTTGTTTATATTATGCTTGTTTGATTGTGGTTTTATGAATGATTGTATGATATTTGGATATGATTAACAATCTCAATAAAATGATCTTAACAAGCTAATATAAAATAGTTCTTAATCATTAAGTGTTAATAAATGGTTATCAAAAGAATTAATGATTTTATAATAAAATAGGTTTTATTAAAAGAACCATAGGGTATCTTGTATTTGAAAGCATGAAAATACAAGTACATAGAGTTTTCTAAACTAGAATTATGAAATCTCTAAACTTTTGACAAACAAGTTTAACACCGTCCTTTTGCACAACACTTGAGTCATTTGGAACTTTTAATGGGATAAAGGTCACCTAACCATTTAGAGGGAACTTGTGATTTAAGGTGAGGATACCACATTGGTGGGATAAAGGTCACCTAACCACTTATGTGGGTAAACTCACACGTGTGTGCAAGTAGGGTAACTTGATTTGCAAACCATGTTAATTGGATCACCTAAATATGCTTTCCAAATGGTGTTGATGGGATTAACATGCTGACTTTACATATGATGTTTAAAGTCGATCCCATACCTCTAGAAGTTGCAAATGGTTGCAACCGTCAATCATTGACCACCTTATTAATTTAAATCGTGGGATAAAGGTCACCTAACCACAATTTAAATGTAATGTTGGGTTCTAGATTTTAAAATAAAAATGACCTTAAAAGGCATTAATTATTAAAAATAGAAATATCAAAAATACTAAATAGATCTTTGTTAAAATTTTGTAGATGGCCACCAATAACGACAATCATGACAACTCATCCGCGTCCACCCGATCATTACGAGCGATCCTCCAACAGGAACGTCTAAATCATAATAATTTCATTGATTGGTATCGAAACTTGAGAATATTCTCAAGCAAGAGAGAAGATCATATGTTTTAGACGATCCTGTCCCCGATCAGCCTACTGAGGATGATGAAGAGGCCTACAACGATTGGCTGAAGGACACTGAGGACTCCGTCCAAGTGTCTTGTATCATGATAGCGAGCATGACTCCAGATCTCCAAAAGGAGTATGAACATCATGGAGCTTATGACATGATAACCCAGCTGAAGGAAACGTTCCAACAGCAACCAAGGGTTGAGCACTTCGAAACGGTTCGAGCACTCCATGCATGTCATATGGACGACAACCAATCAGTTTCATCTTATGTACTTAAGATGAAAAGTCATATTGATCGCCTCGAGAGGCTTAATTGTCCCCTCTCGAAGGAATTGGCCACGAATTTGATCCTTAATGGCCTTACCAAGAAGTTCGAGACATTTGTGTTGAATTACAACATGAATGCATGGGACAAGAGCATTGGTGAGCTTCACTCAATGCTTAAAAAGGCTGAGGCAACCATGGGTAAAAGGGTTTTACCCGTTCTCACCATCCATGAAGGTGGGAACAAGAAAAGGCGTCATCCCGAACCCAAGACAAAGGTTGCCAAGGGTAAGGGACCAACATGGGGAAAGGGGAAAGGGGTGGCAAGGGTGCCACCCAAACCACAAGAGAAGAAGCAAAAGGTTGCAACTAATGACCCATGCTTCAAGTGTGGAGAGATTGGACATTGGGCAAGGAATTGTCCTGTCCATCTCCAAGAGTTGAAGGCAAAGAGGGATGTCGGGCAGACCTCAGGTACAATATACATGATTCATATTGATCTTAATGTTACATCTTCTAAAACATGGGTATTGGATACGGATGTGGAACTCATATTTGCAATTTGTTGTAGGGGTTCACAAGAAGTAGGGACTTCAATCAAGGGGATGTTAGCCTCTTCATGGGCAATGGAACTAAAGTCATAGTTGAAGCTTGTGGGGACTAGATCCTAAAACTTCCAAGTGGCTTGGATGTGATTTTGAAGAATGTTTTGTATGCTCCTAGTTTGACTAGGAACATTATTTCAGTATCCTAATTAAGACTTTATGATTATGTATTATCTTTTGTTGAAAATGATATTCATGTTTCTTTAAATGATATGTTCTATTTTAAAGCTATTCCCATTAATGGTATTTATGAATTGGTTCATGAAAATGCTTTAAATAGTTCATTGTACCATACTAACACCAAGAAACTCAAGTTGGATTTGAGTGATACCTATCTTTGGGATTGTCGTCTTGGTCATATAAACAAGAAACGTATACAAACACTTCAAAAGACTGGTCTTTTAAAAATGAATGAATGTGATTCGTTTGATGTATGTGAATCTTGTTTACAAGGAAAAATGACTAAGGCACCCTTTAGTGGAACTAACGAAAGGGGAAAAGATTTACTAGGAATCATACATTCGGATGTATGTGGTCCTTTTAAACCAATGACTAGGAATGGTGAAAGATACTTCATTACCTTTACCGATGATTATTGTCGCTATGGGTATGTGTACTTATTAGGGCACAAAGATGAAGCTTTTGAAACGTTCAAGATCTTCAAGAATGAAGTAGAAAATCAACTCAACAAGTGGATTAAAGTTCTCCGCACCGATAGAGGAGGTGAATACCTAAGTGATGCTTTTCAAGATCATCTTCGAAGTTGTGGGATTGTCTCACAACTCACTCCACCTGAGACACCACAACATAATGGTGTGTCTGAGAGGAGGAATCGAACCTTATTGGATATGGTTCGATCTATGGTGGCTAGAAGCACATTACCTCTATCATTTTGGGGTTTCGCTTTGCTCTCCACAGCCCGTATTTTAAATATGGCCCCAACCAAAAAGGTGGAAAGGACACCTTTTGAGATATGGCATGGAAGAGTTCCATCCCTATCATACTTAAGGGTCTGGGGTTGTGAGGCTTACGTTAAGACTCCCACCCCAAACAATTGGAAGTCCAATCCACCAAGTGTATCTTTATTAGATATCCTAGAGATTCTATGGGATATTATTTCTATGATCCACTGGAACAAAAGGTGTTTGTTGCCAGAAAGGGTGAGTTCTTAGAGGCAAAGTTCCTTATCGAAGGAACTAGCACTAGAACAGTTCTTCTTGAGGAGGATCAAGAACCACAACCTGATGCACGTTTGGTTGAAACTAGCACTCAACATGAGGATGTTGAGAATGATCAAGCAGTTGATCAATACACACAAAACGTTCACAGAAGTGGTAGAACTAGTAATCCACCTGCAAGATATGGATTTTTCATGGATGAATGCTATGTGGTAGATTCAGATGAACCAACCACATACCAGAATGTAGTGTCCAATTTGGATTGTGACAAATGGCTTGAGGCCATGAACGTTCAGATGCAATCCATGTATGACAATCAAGTTTGGGAACTTTTTGTACCACCTCTTAATTCCAAAGTAGTTGGAAGAAAGTGGGTTTTCAAGAAGAAAACCAATATGCATGGAAACTTGGATACTTATAAAGCTAGACTTGTAGCAAAGGGTTTCACTCAAACTCAAGGGGTTGACTATGATGAAACTTTCTCACCTGTTACGATGCTAAAGTCTATAAGGATATTGTTTGCCATAGCTGCTCATTATGATTATGAGATTTGGCAAATGGATGTCAAAACGCTTTCCTAAATAGATATCTCAAGGAAGATGTCTATATGGTTCAGCCTGAAGGTTTTGTCGATCCAAAACATCCTAATAAAGTATGCAAGTTAAAGAAATCAATCTATGGATTGAAACAAGCATTGAGAAGCTGGAATCATCGTTTTGATGAGGAGGTAAAGAAATTTGGCTTCATCAAAAGCACTAATGAGGCTTGTGTGTATAAGAAGGCTAGTGGGAGCACAATAACTTTCCAAGTATTGTATGTTGATGACATTCTACTATTTGGAAATGACATTCCAACCTTGGAAGGTGTAAAAACCTGGCTTGGAAGTTGTTTTTCCATCAAGGATCTTGGTGAAGCTGCCAATATTCTGGGAATAAAGATCTATAGGGATAGATCAAGGCGGTTGATTGGTTTAAATCAAATTGCATACATTGATAAGATCATGAAAAGGTTCAAGATGGAGAACTCTAAGAAAGGCACCGTACCTATTCAAAGAGGAACCATATTGAGTACGACTCAATGTCCTAGCTCAAGGGATGAGCAAGATAAAATGAAGGCAATTCCATACGCATCTGCTATTGAATCCATCATGTATGCAATGATATGCACTCGACCGGACGTGTCATGCGCCTTAAGCATGACAAGCCGTTACTAGCAAAATCCTGGAAACAGTCATTGGATGGCTGTTAAGAACATACTTAAGTACCTAAGGAGGACAAAAGATATGTTCCTAATCTATACATCTGGTGATGAGGAACTCGTTGTAAATGGTTACACGGATGCGAGTTTCTGAACCGATCGTGATGATTCTCGGTCACAATCGGGATATATTTTCATTCTGAATGGAGGAGCGGTCTCATGGAAGAGTTCCAAACAGGATGTGGTGGTTCTATCAACTACAGAATCAGAATACGTTGCCGCTTCATTGGCAGCTCAAGAAGTTGCATGGTTGAAGAAATTCACTTCCGATCTAGGGGTTGTCCCTTCTTCAGGACCCCCTAGAGATCTTTTGTGATAAAGAGGGTGTGATTGCTCAAATCAAGGAACCTTGTGCTCATCAAAAGACTAGGCACATTGAGCGGAGATTCAACTACGCATGAGATGAAGTTGAAAAGGGAAAGATATGTATTCGCAAACTTCACACGGATCAAAACATTGCGGATCCTCTCACGAAGCTCCTTGAAAAGGCAAAGCATGAATGTCATACTTGTGCCGTGGGACTTCGATATTCTAGTGATTGGATTTGATCTGTAAATTTTGTATTTGGATATGTGGAACTCTTTATTATTTGAATAAAATTATTTGGTTATAATGTTTCAATTAATGTTCCAATTTAGCATGTTTAATCCATGAGTAAATTGTTTACTCTAAATGTCCATAATCGTTCATACTTTCGGGAACAAGTGTGAGGGTAAGATTATTATGAACTTGGATTGGTCGATATTCATAAAGAATGAATATAGAGCAATTGGTTGCTACCAAGGTTCATAGATATTCACGGGATGCAAATATTGGGCTGACCCGCATCTCAAATTTTACTACATGGAATCTTATTGATTGATCATAAGTAAATTTGAGTAAAGGCGAATATCATTTGGTATCCTACGACCTGAGATACATATTGGTTTTGATATTCACCAAGTATTATACCTTGGGCTAATTCTTCACTGTCCTGAAATATTGGACAGCACATAAGGGTATGTTTAGGTATGACACGAGGTGTTTGTGAGAAACGCATGTAGTCACATGGAATTTGTTCCTCTTATTCGTTGAGAGTTAGATGTCTAAGGCCTGATAAGTTAAATCAACAAGGAATGATCATTGTATGTTCTTGGATTTAACATGACATGTGTAACAAAAATATAGATGATTGATTCACCTAAATCATTTCAAGTAGGATACTTGAATAAGATGATTGTATGGAATGGCTATAAGGCATGTGTATTAAGGGTAGTAAACTATTGTTAGGCGGTATTTACTGCTTCCGTCAATCTCCTATGAATCTTGTGCAAGTGGGAGATTGTACGATTTCATATGCCCAAAACACATAGAATATTGATGCGGTTAGTACGTCATGATCCAAGTCGGGTTATACCCAATAACAAGCTATACAAACACCAACAATTATTTATTTGTTGATAAGATCATACAATAAATATTGACACCTATTTAGTAAATTGGTTTTCTAAATATTGCTTTTGGGAAAGAACAATATTATATGGATAATTTGTTCATGAGATATTTATTTGATACATTATTTAAGTTGGTTAAATAATGTCAAATAAAAGTGTGTCATGTTATAAAATTAGACTATGTTTTAATTTTATAACATAATATGCATGGAAGTGTAGATTTTATAAAAATTTCAAAAGGGTGGGAAACCCATTTTGGGTTGGAGCTTGCGGCCGCCCAAGGGGCATAGGGATGCACATTTGTCTTGGCTTCTACAACACTTAATTCATTCATTCAAGCAACCATCCATGCTACACTTTCTCTCACACACACAAAGCAACATTTCTCTCTTTGAAGAAAACTAATTTTCGGATTGAAGAAGCAAAACAAAGCTGAAAAATCGGTTTTTCTTGGCTATTTTGGCTGATTCGGATTGTTCTTCTAAGGGGTTTTCTTTTGGTGTAAAGCTCCCTAACAAAGCAAGGTGTTTGGAAGAAGCGTGTGGGTACTACAACTTGAGGTTCTCTTCTTTGAGGGCTGCATAAACAATATCATCATCATTTTCATCTCATCCTTCTTTCATTCGATTTTTGAAGGCTACTGAAAGGTAGTTATGCCAGCCCTTTATGGCGGTCATATGATGTTCTTTTATGTTCACATAGCATGCTCATTCACATACAATGATCATTTGATGTATGGGTTTGTTTTATACATTTATATGGTCACCTAAAGAACATGTTTTTCAGCTTATAAGTAAGTTTATAAAGTTATTATTCCGCTGCATTTTCACAAAGTTTAATGGGTTAAACTATGGCTTTGTGTTCTTACAAACCCTTCAGTAACAACCTGTTATTTTTAGAAGACTCAAACAAAAGAATAAAGTGAAGGAAAAGAAAGAAAGCAATTTTACCTAAGCTATGGGGTAAAAAGTGTCCAAAAAGGACAAAAGTTTAAAAGTTGGCGAATAAATGCGGTATGACCGCCCATATGTCACACTTTCACCTGTCATCGCATTTTAGAGAGAAGTAGAAAGCTTTCGGGTTTTGGAAGAACAAGAAGAAAAGTTCGAATTCAAGGTAAGAATTCTTGGTTTTAAGATGTTCTTCACTGGCCTTAGCCTTGGTTATATGCTTATGTGTGTTTATGTCTTTGGTTGTGTGTGTTTTGGTGGGTTTCTAAGTGGTTGAACTCAATTACAAATGGGTTTGAAAGAAGTCATACCTAAGAGGCTGCAAAGGTGAGTTCTAGAATCCCCTTTTTACTTGTTTTAAACTACTTTGGGGTTGGAAAAACATGTATGTACATTTTTATAAAAGTTAGGTTTATACCCGTATATGTGTATGCGTATGTTTTTGGGTGGGGTTTGATTTTGTGCTATGTATGTGTCTGATGATGTTATGATTGTGCTCGTAAGGCTTAGAATGTATGATTTCAGCTTAGAACCTGATAGGGGATGTTTGGGGAGTGAATTATGATGTTTAGGATGACTTAGACTGCTCATGCGCCAAAACAGTGGCCCATGCGCCCAAAAGAAATAACTTCCCAAGTATCCCATGTGCCCCAAAACCTCATGCCCCCGAAGAGTACTCATGTGCCTAGAAATAGATTGACAATTTCTAAGTGTTCATATGCCCAGATAGCTCATGCACCTAGGCTTTCATGCGCCTGCATAGTGCTCATGGGCCTAGATTTGCCAGAATAGATTAAGTGTTGCTCATGTGCCCTAATAGTGCCAATGCATCTGAAAATGCGCCTAAGTGTTTCCCATGCATCTGAAAGGCCATGCGCCTGCATAGTGCTCATGCGCTTGGATAGTGCCCATGCGCCTGAAGACTTAGAAATATTTTCTGATATTGGGGAAATTTGTAAAAAGGTATGCTTTGACTAGGGAGGTTCCAAGGGGCTATGTAAGTTGACTTTTGAGGTCATAGATGACGTGATTGGTGGTGTATGATGAGATTTATGATTGATGCTTATGCATGATTGATGTGTGATTGATGATGTATGATGATTATGTACGAGTGTATTGTATGTTCCTTATTACGTATAATGACGTGCAATTTATGTGGTGTGATTGTTATGATGAATGTAAACTACTATGTTAACAAAGTGAAAGATGTAAGATAATGAAATTGGAACATAATGAATGATTGAAAAGTCTTGCAAGCAAATGAAAGGAGGTTCACAACTCATTGGGAGTTGTTACCTAAACTGTGTGTGTCTATAGTGTGCAATTTTGGCTAACTCATATGGGTTCATACACATAGTAAGAGTTCAGTCTTGGTGACTGCTCCAATATGTGCGATTTCATAATTACTGTGTGTTATACAGTGTGTGATCTTGGCGAACCCATAAGAGTTCACACACAGGGGGAGTCTATAATAGGGACCAGTCCATACGCGCGATATGGGGTCCTTGTCGCTTAACCCTAGATGAATTGCTTGGTGCTCTAGAGGGCGGGTAAAGTACACGACAGGACCCAGATAGAAGTGAAAGATAATAAATGTACAAAAAGTACGATAAGTATGAAATGTGCGATAAGTACGAAATGTGGGAAACGTGCGAAATGTACAAAACGAACGATGATGAAGATAATAATGATTACCCTGATGTATATACGATGTGTGATCACATGCGAAAGTAATGAAAATTTTTTAATGAATGAAAGTTAATGTAACGTTTTTATAAAACTAGAACTTACTTAGCAACGCTGACTTTTTATGCATTTTTTCAGTTGGCAGGTAAGGTTGCTGAGGATGGCACGAGGCGACTTTTAGACTCCTTTTGGATGGCATCTGTTATGATAATGTATTTGTGATGTAATGCAACAAGCATTTTGTAATTTCATAATGATGTATTATTTTGCAAAAGCTATTATAATCAAATGAATTGGATGTCAAAATGTTTCAGCTGCATGTTTTTAGTAAGTTAACAGAAATACATGTTTTATGTGCAATGATTGACCAGCTGTGAGCATCCTGGGAGCGGGGCCTTACAATGGGTTGCCTCAAGCTCCAATGAAATTGTATAAGACAATATCATAGAATCTAGTTCAACATTGATACAAAAGTGATAGTATTAACAACACAATCTTCATCAAAAGAATAGGGAATAACATGATGATCGTTCAAGTTTTAGTTGATGACACTATCTTTCGGTCAACTTAATTTAATTCTAGGAACTCAAGTGAAGCAAGTTGACAATATCATCTTCATAAACTATTGAAAGTATCTACAAAACATACTAACTTGATTTCATCTAACTCATTGTAAGGTTGCTTAGACTCCCATAGGTAGACACCACTCCCTAGAATCTAATCTTGTGGGGGAGTGTGTTGATGAAGACTTATACACGGCTAAGATTATGGCTCTTATGCACCTAATAGCCAACAGACCTGATATCATGTTTGCCAAATTCATATGTGGAAGATATCAAGCCAAACCCATGATGTCACACCTAGTTGTTGTCAATAGGATTCTTAGAAATCTCAAAGGAGCTCCCAAACTAGGACTTTCTTTCCAATGAATTATTATTCTAGTATGTATGCATATATAGGTAGTGACGATAGTGGTTGCAATATGACTTCAAAGTGTACATCTATGAATTGTTAGTTCCTTGATGAAAGGATAGTCTCATGGCAATGCAAGAAGCAATCATGTGTATCTGTATCAACTTCTAAAGCATAATTCATTGTTGTTGCAAGCTATTGTTGTCAAGTGCTTTCGATTTAGAATCAGATGCTATATTATGTATTCAACTTCAAGAATAATGTAATCAACATTGACAACAAAACTGCTATCTCAATCATAGATAATCCAGTGTAGCACTCAAAGACAAAAGCACATCAATATGAGGTATCATTTAATCAGAGATAATTTTGAAGAAGGATTGATGAGACAGGCCAGTGTTAACACAAACTGGAATACTTGAGCTGAATATTACATGTTGCCTTTTTGTGAAAAAGTAACAGGATCGTGTCATATATAGAGAACATGTAGTATTCAGCTCCTCCTAATTTCTGAAAAAGAAACAAAATCGTGTCATTTTTATGAGGATGCAGCACCTCCTGAGAATAGTCCTTAAGCATAGGAAGGCTATCCTCTCTATCATCTCCCTTTGCCAGCCTCTTCTTGCTTCCTCCTTTTTTCCTCCTCGTTGGCCAACCTTACTTCTTCCTCTTTCTCTGTTCGTAGTGTGGTTTCCTTATCCAACTTCACAAGCTCATCAAGTAGGAGTAGAATAATTCCTTCATCGTCCACTCATAGGGTCATAAGCATGTCTATCACCTCCACTCTCCTCCTATTGTTGATAAACACTTGAGTCGTCACCGCTGCTTTGCTTCTTGCAGCCAGCAGTTCCCAGTGTCAATCCTACTTTTCTTCTTTAGCTTCTCCAACCTTTCCCACTCAAAAACTCCTCCATAATCATCTTCTTTTTTCCTTTTGGATCTTAGGAGGAGTCAACCTTTGGGAATCGTGCTTTAGAGGATTCAAGGTGGGGAGAGTGGGGTTGAACTTGTGGTGCTTGTTCTGTCTAGGAGAGAGGCTTTTTGAAGAAGTCCTCATTGTTTACCTTAGACTCTAGATCAAGGATAACTATGTGATAAACAAATAATCAGACAACGTTGATAGTTCCACTATCCCTTCCACGAAGTTGATAGTTCCAGTATCCCTTTCACGGTATAAAATTTTGCTTCAGAAGAGATTGGAACTACACCACCTCTTCCTACATGGTTAGTTGTTGGGCCATCAATCCTTATGTTCCCTTTGATGTCAATCTCATGTTCAATATGTACCTTAGGTTGACCAACTTCCTTCCCAGAGGTAGGCGGTGCACTCAGCCTTTGAAACTCCATAGATTTAAAGTCTTAACATTTGATTTGAGATTTGAGATTTAGAAAGTAGGTCTCGCATGATGTGTTGCGGACTACCCTTATCTTCTTTTGAAGAATCACACGGAGATGAGATAACATACGTAGTCTGTTCATCATCATCACCAGATGTGGTTTCTTGGCACCCTAGTATCCCTTGCATATTGATGTCTTTTTTCAAAGGCATCAATTGGCAAGGTTGTCATACACTCAGTCTCACTGATATTAGCACAGACCTGAGAAGCCAAAGAGATACTCTTAGTAAGGGAAACTGAGTCTACATAAGTCCCTTCCACATCTGTAGGACTTACCTTAGTTTGGTCTAATAGTTATGGGATAGAAATCAGAGGTTCCCTGAGGCTCAAGTTATGTAGTGATTGTTTGATAAATCGACATCATGGCCCTGATGAAACATGAGATCTTATCATATCGGGTTAGTAGGTCATTAAAGTATACAAAGGTTATTCCTAATGACCTGGGACATTGGTGAGCACCTAATGGTATTATGTTAGTGACATCACTATCCCTTTTTGGCTACTCAGTAAAGTGTGGAGACTAACCTTGTGGGCTTAAGGCTTGGGGTTGGGGTTCATCAGGTTAATATGAGGAGACTCAACACTGATATTGAGGTCAATGGTAAAGGATGGTTCGACCTCTAGTTGAGTGGGAGCATTAAGTTCCACTCTAGCCTTTTTTGTTTGAAAAGAGGGGGCTTGTTCAATGAGAGTAGATTGAACAAGGATTCATTTGGGACAACTTTGATGTGTAAATTTGATTAAATGGGAAAAGATGATTTGCATTAAAATGGTGTTCTTTGGTGTAGGTTCATCACATGCTTGGCATTTAGGGATGTCATAAGGAGTCATTGGCTCAAGCATACGCTGAAGAAGATCGGTGAATCTTCTGGTGAAGTTGGTGGACACCTTCTTTAGTGTCTTGAAGATATCACCCTCATGTGAGGCACAATAAAGATATCTTCACAATGAAGCTTATCCTGCTCCAACTCACAGTTGATAATATGTTGAATAAACCTGGGATACATGTAAAATGGATCCTTGTTGAGGATACCTTAGAAGTTATTTAGCATAAACATTTAGTAAATCAATGAGAGTCCTTTGACCAACCCATGGACTAGGCATCCAAAATCGTACGGGATTTGATGTCGACCCCGTAATTTGTTAGAGAGACACTGGAGTGCAGCAAGAACTTCCTATTGTATGAGAAGTGGAACATGTATATAGTGGATTTGCTCACATCACCGTTATAGCCCATCTGAGTGTATGTGTCTTTCAAATCAGACTTTGTGAATTCAGTAGGGGAACCTTCATCATGAAACTCCAAATGCTCCCTCATGGTTCTTTCACCGATAACTAGATCCTATTAGTAGATCCTTGACCTGATGACCCTTTCAGCATTAAACATGTTGCTCTGAACATTGGCTCAAATTCATCCATATGCTTCGAGTAGATAGTGGGGTTGATAGTCAAGGTGGTGAAGTATGTTGATTGTGTCAGAAGTTGGATTACTAGGCAAAGTTGGCATCCTTAGAAGAATCAGGAATTGCAAGATCGTTATGTTGAGGATTCAAGGCCATTGTTCATGAAAGTAATGTAGGATTGAAGGAATTTGAGAGAGAGTGACGAAGATTCTGGAAATTTTGGGCTTTTGTGAAGGTAAAGATATTACATAAAGAAAGCGAATGTTTTTAAATAGGGCATAAAAGATCAAAGCGATAAGGTGAAAGGACATATTAGGTTTCTTCTGAGGTGAAAGATCAATAAAATCATATTTTTTACAAAGTGGGGCCCAAAGATTTTCATTACACAATAAAGCTTTCTTCTGAGGGTAAAAATTGTTCATGTAGAAAATTGTTAAGTTTCTTAGTAATGTCTTCCGAGGCTACTTTTACTTTCGAAAATAAACCATGTCCTAAAGAGAAGTTTGCTTCTGAGTGTATGGTGGTCTTCCAAAAGAAGAAGTTTTGAAGCCTCTGAAGTAGATTTGATCTATGATCAAATTTTATTCAAAGACTAAAAACTCTTTGGAAGAGAATACCTGTGGAGAGAATTTTTCCTTCAGAAAATGAATAAAAGTATCTTCTAAGGGTAAGTTTCTCCTCTTAAGAAATTATATTTTAAAATTTTGAATAAAACTTTTTGTAATAGGGTTTAGATTGTATAAAGACAACATAAACAAAAGATATTTTAAAAAGCTTTTCAAAAGAGATGAACTAGTCATTATTTATCATCCTAATAGTTCTGATAAAGACAACTGCAGCTTAGATGTTGAAATAAAGAAGGCATGGGTTTAAAAGGACAAACATATTAGTAATCCCGTCAATCTATAACTCTTTGGAAAACTTCTTGAAAAAGAAGTGTCTATATCCTTTTACTCTTAATTTTATCTTAATCTTATTTTATTTTATTTTATTTTTATTTTTATTGGTTTTGATTTTGTGTTGGTTTTGTGCGGCGATAAAATTTGTATTATTTTAATTTGAATATTTTTTATAAAGTGTTAGGTTTCAGCGATACTAAGTTTTGATAGCTTTTTTGCTAAGTGAATCTATAGATTCATTAGCACATTCGTTCAGTTTCGTGGAACATGATTTTAAATGTCATGCCCATTGCTAGCGAAACTAAGAAATATATACCAGACATTGTGGGATCAGTTTCTCATATTCACGTGATGAAATTGAGCGCTACTTTCTATGAAGTTAGACTAAAAACTATTTTGTGTCGATTTCCATTAAATTGTGTGTTTCTAAGTTCAAATATGGGTATTTCAAATCCATTCGACAAAATTAAACGTGATATTAACCGATACATTTAGATTTTAGATTGATTCATTGGGTCGGAGTGATTGTTTAATCGTTTACCAAAACTATGATATTAGTTAGCAAAACTAAAAGAAAGTTCAAAGTTCCGAATGAAACTGTGTAGTCATGCTGTCCGTATGTACTTGAAAATTTCGCTTGGATAGTTTCAGCAAAACAATAGATTCGTTGGAGCACATGATTTTGTGTTTGAGTCTGAGTGAATCAATAATTTTCGTACTGCGAAACTATAATTTCAACATCAGCGAAACTATGGAATCGCTCAGAGACATGATTTTGTGTCTGAGTCACAGTGAATCTATACTTTCCCTTATGTGAAACCATAGTTTTGACAACGGAACAATTCGATTTTCTAATTTTTCTTATGTTTTGTTTCAGGTAAAATGGCAAACTTAAAGTTTGACAAGAGGGACAACATAGTAGCACTACTGGATGATGGCTACCCAAAAGGATGAAGGAGTCCCCTATATTCTATGACATATCTCATATGCCCACTATATATGATCTTCATGTCAAAGACTTTTGGAGAACTGCTAAGTATGACCTTGGGTCTAATCCACATCAAATTTTGGGTAGAGTCCATGGCAATGACAAAGCCATTACTGTTGAGACTATAGCGAGGATGTTGAGGCTCAAGAATGATTATGGAGATGAGGTGGTAATATCTAAAGCACATGTGTTAGGAGCATTAAGGATTATCAGTTTTGAGGGACGTCCATTTGGTCCCAGAAAAAAGAACAAGAAGTCCTTTCTATCTAACGAATGTGGATACATAGGACACATGTTTATCATGTGCCTGAACCATAGAAAAGGAGGCTCTAATGGCTAAACTTTGATTGGACCGAGGCTGTTAGATCTAGAACGTTAGTGCAACCAATACCAAACACTTAAAACTATTTTGGTGCAACTAATAAAGGATTTCTAAAGCTAAGTTTGGAACTTCTGAAGGCAATGACGTTCTTCCAAAGAAAAGTGAAATATTAACTTCCAATGGAAAACTCTAACTTCCAAAGACAAAGTCTTCTTTTCCGAAGTTCAACACTTGAAGTTCTCAAAGACAAATAACGTCCGAAGTCGAAGTTCCCAATCATCGGAAGAACCAGTCTCTTCCAAAGTATAATTGGCCTCAGAAGAACTTGTTCTTTTGAAGCCAATTAACCTTTGGAAGACACAGTTATGAACCAGTGGACATAATTACGGTCCCTCTGACACTCCGCTGCAAACCCCTGATATATTCAATGGTGTCTTCATAAAACCCATTTAATTGTCCGTACTTAATTCCACTATTCACCTTTATTAGTTATTACGATTGCCAACTTTAGTTGGTAACAAAAGGGAAGTCATGGATATGTCATGACTACAAATCCTAGATAAGACATTATCTAAAATACCATAACTTCAACTTTTTGGTATTTGCTTTAGTTACAGGATTCGAGCTAGTATCAAAGTATATCCGCCAGTAGGTGATTGTATGTATAGTTTCTTATTGTAAACCTTGTAATATTCATGTAAGAGTCTTGTAGTACTTTTAGTTGGGAAGTAATATATACAAGTGCCTTGAAAATTATTTCCATGTGTTTTTTGTTACTTAGTATATTATCATCAACTCTTCGAAGAGATTCTATCTAAAACCATTTTTATGATTAAGTAAGTTTTAGTAAAAAACAAAGTGTTAAGTGACAAAAAATAATCTAACTGTTTGGTTTTGGTTGTACCAGCCTTTCTGTTGGATCTAGAAAGGCTACTGCAACTAGACGAAACAGTTAGACTATTTTGGTGCAACAAATAAAGGACTTCTGAAGCTAAGTACGGAACTTTCAAAGAAAAATGGAGTTCTTCCGAAGACAAGTGCAATATCAACTTTCAAAGACAAAGTCTATGCTCTTCCTAAGCTTTAACACTTAGAATAAATAAAGACTGCAACTTCCGAAGTATGAAGTCCAAGGAAGCCACAGAAGGAGTAGCTACTTCTCAAGTATAAGTGACTTCAAAAGAATAAGTGCTTCAGAAGCTAGTTACCTTTGGAAGCATCTACTTTGAACCAATGGACATAAGTATGGTCTATTTGACACTCCGTTGAAGACCTCTGATATACTGGATAGTGTATTCTTAAAACCCATGTAATTAACCATACTTTATTCCATCATTCACCTTTATTTGTTAGTACATTGCCAACTTTAGTTGGTGAAAAAAGGTCTGTCATGGACATGTCATGACTACCAAATTTTAGATCACACATTATCTAAGATACATTAACTATAGCTTTGTAGTATTTGGTTTACTTATAGGATCCTAACTAGTATCAAAGTATATCTGACTATACATGATAATATGTAAGGTTTCTCATTGTAACTATTGCAATATGCTTGTAGGAGATGTGTAATACTTTTAGTTGAGAAGTAATATACACAAGTACATTGAAAATTATTTCCATGTGTTTTTTGTTACTTAGTATATTTCATCAACTCTTAGAAGAGATTCTGCTTCATCTAAAACCGTGTGTGTGATTACGTAAGTTTGAAGGAAAAACCAAGTGTTAAGTGACAAAAAATAATCTAACTATTTCGTTTTGGTTGCCCCATCCTTTCTGTTGGATCTAAAAAGGGTGGTGCAACCAAAACCAAACACTTAGACTATTTTGGTGCAACAAATAAAGGACTTCCGAAGCTAAGTATTGAACTGTCAAAGACAAGTGGATTTTTTCTAAAGACAAGTGAAAGATCAACTTCCGAAGGAAAACACCAACTTCTGAAGACAATGTCTCTGCTCTTTCGAAGCTTCAATACTTAGAACAAATAAAGACTACAACTTCTGAAGTATGAAGTCCCAATGAAGCTTCAGAAGGAGTAGCTACTTCCAAAGTATAACTGGACATCTACTATGATCCAGTGTACATAAGTATGGTCTCTCTGACACTCTACTATAGACCTTTGATAAACTACGTGGTGTTTTCTTAAAACCCATAGAGTTACCATACTATATTAAACTGTTCACCTTTATTTGTTAGTATAGTTGCCAACTTTAGTTGGTGACAAAAGGTAAGTCATGGACATGTCATGACTACCAAATCATAGATAAGACATTATCTAAGTTACCTTAAATATAGCATTGCATTATTTGCTTTGATAGGATCAAATGAATAAATCTGTGATGATTTGTAAACACAATTCAATGAATTTCACACAAGTTAATCAAATCAAAACAAGATATCAATAAAATTCAAGTTTTCATTAATATCAAGCTAAGACAATTACAAGTATGAAAGCAGATTCGAATATCTTGTGTATTCGTTTTTACATACCTACATATCTAAGCTATTTATACTTAAAACAAAAGTAAAGGAACTAACAAATTATAGAAATAGTCCCTATACTATTACAAAATATCAAAAGACAAATAAAGACAACGTGTTAATCTTTTTAGAGCACTTAACAATACTCCCCCTAAGATTTACATGGTCTTTAGTCTTCAAAATCTTCAAGCTTGACTGCTGACTCTATCTTCAATTCTATCTTCACCTTGACTTCATCATTCAAAGAAATCTGCTGATTCTTCTTTGACTTTGAACATAGGCTTCTGTTTGTACATTTCTAACTCTTTCAAAGCATTTGATATAGCAGACTTGAATTTACTTGCAAGAATGCTTGTTTTGGTTTAGCTTCATTTGTTTTAATCTCCATCTTGTCCATTCTTTCCAATGTATCTTTTGAAAGACATGAAATATCAATGTTTGCATATAACTCAATAGGTTTATTACTATCCTTGAGTACACTTCTAAGACCCCTTTTCTTGATATTCTCATGAATTCAATATCTTTAATATCTTTCTTAACAATGTTGGCATACGCAAGTGCTTTTCTCAAAGAAATCCTTTCCATGGCAGCGTTCATCACATTGATAATAGAAATAAAATATTTCTTGTCTTGCTTAGCCATTTCAGGAGAAACCTTCTCAAATTTTTGTACTGACAAAAATGAGATATAACTTGGATGTAACAATTTTAGCTCAAAACCTCCAAATAAAGTAATCATGTCCTCATCCCATCTTTCTAGATTTCGGACTAACTTTAGCTCAAATGTCTCAGTGTTGTAAAACCATCTGAGAATTGGCTTTGAGTTTTGATTACCCTCAATCACTTTAAGTCCTGGAGTTGTAACTTTTTCAAAGTATTTATCACAAAATTCTATCAACAAATGTTCTTCTTCTCATTGAACTCCCTTAAGTTTCTTGTTTTTCTTCAAAGTAACAAAATACTCCTTGCCTTCTTGATCGCATCTTGTGTTAGGGAAATTACTTGATCTATCCAATCCACGTCTTAATAATTCTGCAAACATCTTCCCATGTTTTGCATCAATAGGATTGATCAGAGGTAGTCTATTTAGCTCTTTTAAGTCTTGCACTAGAAGTTTTATGATACTAGAGTAAAAATGATAAACGTCACATACATCATTTACTCTCTTTATCAAGAAGGCATCAAACACTTCGTCATACTTCCATGCAATTATCTTTACTTTGTTTGTAAAATCTGGAGCAATCATTGCATTCAACAGTTCAACAACAAATTGTCCTTTCTGCAGTATATTTCTTACTAAATCTCCTGTTGTTCTTGAACTATCGAGAATATGCCTTTAATCAGTTCATGCTTTATAAGTTTGTATTTCAGGATCAGCAAACATTTCCATCAATTCTTTTCTATGAGTATGAGCATTATCAAGTCTTGACATTTGTTTTATTTCCTGAGGCTTCAACATTCTTGTTCTTTTTGTTATCTCAAGATACTGAGGGTTATCGGTATCCAGCACTATTATCTTCTCATTTGTTTCTCAGTTTCTTGAAAGCTTCTCACAAGATTTCTCAGAGATACATATTGTAATCTCTTCAGCTTCCTCCACGGGTAATTTCTAGCTTGTAACCATGATCTAAGAGCAGGAATACTCATATCATCAGGATCAGGATGGTGCAGCTCAGAACTAGACAGTTCTTCTACATTTATAACCTCCTTTGTTCTTATCCATTCACCTTCTCAACCACTATCTCATTTGGATCTATTGAAGCAACTGACTCTGCATAGATGCATATCTCGTATTCATCATTAATTTGAGAAATAGTCAGTCCATCCAAATACACTCTATTGTATTTCATGTCCACAAGGTAGTTATATTTTTCTTCAAAATCCTATGGTACTTCATCTTGTTCTTGTATATGTTCTTGTGAAGAGAAATGTGACACAAATGCAGCTTCATCAATGTCTTCATTCTCAAGAAGTTCATCATACCAATCATCATTATATACTTCTTCAATATCATCTAGAGCATCAATCTGTTCTTGAACATTTTGCTCATCAACCAATTCTCCAGTTCTTTGAATTTTAGAAGAAGATTCAGTCCGATCAACTTCTTCTAATTCATTTACTTTCCGTTTGCCTTTTCTTTGTTCAAGATTTTCTTTAATTTGCACCTCAGTACTAATTACATGTACTGGAGGTATAGCTTTCTGAGCTTCTCTTTCCTTTATCAATTCAGCTTTAGGATTTTCATTTTCTTTAGATAGCTTCTTGAATTCTCCTCAAGACTATCATAATCTTTAATCATGACTTCAAAGTTGTCACACCCCCGCTAAGAGCGGAAACACGGGGGCGTAACGAGACAGGAATCGTCATAACACATGGTAAGCGATAGAGATGCATAATAATAATGATGACAAGCGTGTCATGACAACACCTGACAACAAGGGGACTTGTGTCGTGTTTAGTCAGTATTCACGACAACATAGCCATAAGCATAAACATGATACATAAATCATAATGCATAGATGATAACATTGTATGCAATTCCCATAACCCGGGAACAAGTTACAAGGTATAATGTTGTTTGAAATAGATACATCAATTGTTTTCAAAATGACCAGTTTGGCCCGAAAATGCATCCTAGGGTCTCCACTAAGGCAGCACACCTAGAAGCTCAGCTAGCATGATCACCTGAAAAGATATGCTCAAAATGGTCAACAAAATTGTTGGTGAGTTCGCAAGTTTAAAGTAAATAAGGAATTGATGCTGTATAAAGTTGTTGCAGAATACCGTGCGTACAGTTATAAGTAAGCAAAATCACATGACAAGAGCTTTACAACCAAACCTAATGACGTACACAAAGAATCTTGTCGGAATATATTCACCCAACGCCCGTCTGGCTTTTGTTGGTACTAACTAGTATACCAACACGAGGGTGGGGGTGTCAACCCAGTAGTACTACCAATACCTATCCATCGGTTCTCACACTGGAATTAAATAGTTGTAAGAAAGAACCACAAAGCAGACTCAAGCATGTATCAGATAAGTACCCACAAAACAGTAGCACGTTGATTCCAAGTATGTAAATTGTATGTATTTTGTACAGCATAGAAAATGGGCGAGCATACTTTCTCCCCATGTTTGTAAATGTTTGTAAAGTAGTATAAGCATAAAAGGGGCCACGAAACTCACATGTTAAGTGGTAAGTATGAATGATCGAGATTCCCAACAGTTGTATGCAGAGAACAGTCAAACACCTATTGACAGTTATTGTTAAGCATTAATGACGTGTATAAAGCGTAAGTAATGTTTGGTCGGTTTGGGTTGTATCGGTTCGGTCGTGGGTAGCACACACACACAAGCGGACACACGTATCAGATCTTATGTAGATCCAAGTACTACGAGTAGTCGTCATTGCTTATGACATCCGTGAAATGATCTCGTGGTTATGAAAGATAGCACTTGTTAAGTATTTGGAGTTCCAATTGGATTGTCGATAATTGTAAAATGTTAGGTTGTTTTCAATTGAAATAGTATGTGCATGTTGATAGCGTTGACTTTAATCTTTGTGGTCAAGCAATGACACTTTTACTGATGTACCTTATCATCATCAGACGTTCAAGGGGAAATTCACACTCAACATCATCAGTCACACAACAGGCACAGACGCACGGCTCAACGCTCCATCCGTATGAATCAACCTTCAATCGTACAAATCAGCTTCATTCGTACGATTGAGTCTTCATTCGCATGACTGGCATTCAGTCGTACCACATAACACACATTCACACGATCCAACCTCCATGCGCACGAATCAACCCTCAATCATGCGAATTAGCTACTTTCGTGCGATTGAACCCTTATTCGTGCGATTGGACTCTAGTCGTGCGAAACACGCATAATCGCATACCTTCATTCGGTCACTGACTCAACGCACACACACTCAATTGCATGGCCTCAATCGCACACACACTCATTCGCATTGACTCAATCGCACACACATTCATTCGATCGCACAACTCAGTCGCATGACATCCCTTATCGCACGATTCAGTCGCCCGAAAGACACAATCGCATGACTCAGTCGCACGACTCACCCAGTCGCACGGCTCAGTCGCATGACAGACCCAGTCGCCTGAACTGCAGGTTCGCGACTGCAGAAGTACAGAGCAGCCTTCGGCTGCTCCGAGCATGGGTTTTACATAACAAGGAATTCCAGAAACACTCTACAAACATACACAAACATGAAACACAAGCAGAAAGACCTCACACGCCCCCACACGACCTCATGTGTTCGAGTTGAACCCGAACACCGAACACCCAAAACCTAGTTTGGACAGCCTGAATAAGCAAGGAAAGGGACAACCAAGGTCGTCTACCTGCTAGAATAGAGTAGACTAGGCCGTAGATGGAGTCTAGATGACAAGAACATGACCAAGCGAGTTGGATTTGGAGCTAGAATGAAGAAGATATGAAGAAGAAGGTGAAGAGGATGAAGAAGATGAAGATGAAATGAGATTAAGGGTTGGAGTATGGGCTTATATACCCAGCCTAAGTTTGCAAAATGGCGAGTTTAGTCCCTGCACTTAACCCTCGAGTTCCCCAAAATTTGTTTCGTTGATTACGATCTTAAAATGTTGTTATATTAAGGTTAAAAGTGTGTTTAATGGTATTTGAGTCTCTAAAATGGTTTATTAATGACAATGGTTGAAATTAAAATGATATATTGGTGGTAATGGTGATGAAATTTATAAAAGGTTTATGCTTAGCACACGTTCTCGGATGAAGTACAGGCACAAGGGAAAATAAAGCAGACATGATTCCTTAAAGCAGGAGTTCATGAAGAAAAGGAAGAATAATTAAAATAATTCTATGCTTATTTATATCGTTCGACGGACCTTAAGGTGACGGATGTCACAGTATCCCCAGTTGAGAGAATTTCGTCCCGAAATTCAGCTGGAGTTAGGTCCAAGAGTGTCATCCACGAATAGGTGTGGGTATTTGAGTTTCATTTGATCTTCCGTTCCCATGTAAACTCTAGCCCTCGTTTTGAATTCCACCTTACGCGAACAATTGGTATTCTGCTGCGCTTCAACTGTTTGACGTTACAATCCATGACCTCAATGGGTTCCTCAATAAAATGAAGCTTTTCGTAGATTTTGATATGGTCAATGGGTATGTGAAGTGATTCGTCAGCCAAACACTTTTGACGTTCGACACATGGAAAGTATCATGCACACTGTTGAGTTCTTGTGGTAACCTTAATCGCTAAGCCACTGGACCAATTCTTTCTGTAATCTCGAATGGTCCAACGTATCTTGGGCCTAACTTCCCTTTCTTCCAAACCGAACAATCCTTTCCAAGGAGAGACTTTGAGTAACACTCGGTCCCCAACGTTGAATTCTAGAGGCTTTCGACGATTGTCGGCGTAGCTCTTTTGGCAATCTCTAGTGGCTTTCAGCCTATCTTTGATTTGGAAGATCTTGTCGATTGTTTCCTGGATAATCTCTAGGCCTGTTAACTGACTTTCACCAATCTCGGCCCAACAAATGGGTGATCTACACTTCCTTCCGTACAACGCTTCGAACGGAGCACACCCAATGCTATTGTGGTAGCTGTTATTGTAAGAGAACTCAATCAATGGAAAATGAGTATCCCAACTACCACTAAACAATTACACACGCTCTCAGCATGTCTTCTAGCATTTGTATGGTTCGTTCACTTTGGCCATCTGTTTGAGGGTGATAGGCGGTACTCATGTCTAATCGAGTGCCCATCGCTTTGCTGTAGTGTTTGCCAAAATCGTGAAGTGAAGGCCGTCACGGTCGGATATGATTGACACCGGCACTCCGTGTCTTGTCACGACCTCTTTTATGTACAATCTCGCCAATTTGTCCATTTTGTAGTCTTCTCGGATTGGCAAGAAGTGTGCTGATTTCGTCATTCGATCCACTACGACCATATCGAATCATGCCCGTTGCTCGCTCGAGGGAGTTTGGTAATGAAGTCCATGGCTATGTTCTCCCATTTATTCGGGAATCTCAGGTTGCTGTAATAGTCCTGAGGGTTCTCATGTTCAGCTTTAACTTTCGAGCATGTCAAGCATCTGCTGACGTACGTGGCAATGTCTTTCTTTAGGCTGGCCACCAGTACAGATCTTTGAGATCGTGGTACATCTTGTCTGCGCCAGGATGAATAGAATATCACACTTGTGTGCTTCAATCATGACCAAGGTACGTACACCTCCCCACTGGGTACCCATATATGGTCCACGAAGTACTGTACACCATCGTCCTTGCACATCAGTTGTTTATCCAACCCTCGGAATTCTTCTCCCACAAGGTTTCCTTCTTTCAACACCTCACTTTATGCAATTTGGATCTGAGCTTTCAAATTTGTTTGAATGGTCAATCCAAAAGCTGGAGCACGTAGTGGTTTCACGCGTTCCTTGCGGCTTAGAGCATCAGCCACCACATTAGCTTTCCCCGGATGATACCGGATTTTACAATCGTAGTCACTAAGAAGCTCTACCCAGCGTCGCTGTCGCATATTGAGTTCCTTCTGATCCAGAATATGTTGAAGGATTTATGATCTGCGTATACGATGCATTTGGTTCCATACAGGTAATGCCTCCATATTTTAAGTGAGAATACTACAGCCCAACTCAAGATCATGAGTCGTGTAGTTCTTCTCATGCACCTTAAGTTGTCGCGAAGCGTAGGCAATCACCTTATCTTTGTGCATTAGTACACATCCCAACCCTTGATGCGAAGCATCACAATACACCACAAAATCATCAGTTCCGTCTGGGAGGGACAATATCGGTGCATTGCACAGCTTATCTTTCAGCGTTTGGAACGCCCGTTCTTGCGCATCTCCCCAATCAAACTTCTTGTCTTTCTGAGTCAGCAACGTCAACGGTTGAGTGATCTTTGAAAAGTTCGCAATGAAACGACGATAGTATCCGGCTAATCCTAAGAACTGCCATATCTCTGAAGGTGTCTGGGGTGTATCCCATTTCTTTACCGCTTCGATCTTGCTGGGATCTACATGAATCCCGTCTTTGTTAACCACATGACCCATAAACTTCACCTCTCGCAGCCAGAATTCACTTCGAGAACTTGGAGAAAAGTTTATCTTCTCTTAACAGTTCCAGTATTGCCCGAAGGTGTTCTTTATGGTCCTCCTTTGATCGAGAGTACATAAGTATGTCGTCAATGAATACGATCACAAACTTATCCAAGTAAGGTTTGCACACCCGATTCATCAGGTCCATGAACACAGCTGGTGCGTTAGTCAATCCGAACGGCATGACTAAGAACTGATAGTGCCCAGAACGAGTTCTAAACGCTGTCTTCGGTACGTCCTCCTCGAAAACCCTTAGTTGGTGATATCCAGATCGAAGGTCGATCTTGGAAAAATACGAAGCTCCTTGTAACTGATCAAACAGATCGTCGATCCTGGGGAGAGGATACCGATTCTTCATAGTTAGTTTGTTCAACTCACGGTAGTCGATGCACATACGGAACGACCCATCCTTCTTCTTGACAAATAACACCGGTGCTCCCCAAGGCGAGTGACTCGGCCGAATAAAACCCTTCTCCAATAGTTCCTGTAACTGGCTAGATAACTCTTGCATTTCAGACGGTGCCAACCGATACGGTGTCTTTGCTACCGGTGTAGCTCCAGGAACCAACTCAATACGAAATTCCACGTGTCGTGGAGGAGGCAAACCAGGCAAGTCATCAGGAAATACATCTGGGTAATCCCGCACTACAGGGATATTTGCCAATTTCCGCTCCTCTTCTTCTTTTCCATCACGTGAGCCAAAAAAGAGTAGCACTGTTTTCGTAAACTCCGGCGTGCTTTCATGCAGGAAATAAGCTTTAAATTTCTCCCGGTCTTTCTCCTTGAATTCTGAGTACTCCGCCGTCTCACATAGGGATTCGCACTACCTTGTCTCGACAGACAATCTCGGCCCCGTGTTTCGACAACCAATCCATTCCCACAATCACATCGAAACTTCCTAGCTCAAAGGGTATCAAGTCTATATCGAAGATGTGGCTCTCTAATATTATCGAGCACTTTCTAATAATCCCGTTGGCCTGAACAACCCTACCATTGGCCATTTCTGCAGAGTAGCTAGTTTCTAGCCTAGTAGGACTCAAATCGAGCAATTGCACAAATTCAGAAGATATAAAGCTATTGTCTGCGCCAGTGTCAAATAATACACATGCAAAGTGATTATTGACTAAATGCGTACCCGTAACGACATTTGGGTCCTGACGGGCTTCATTGGCTCCAATGACAAAAGCGCGTCCCCGGGCCGCGCTCCCCTGGTTTGTTGGGCCTTGATTTCCAGCTATAGCCATAGTCTGATGCTGGTTGTTCCCTTGTTGGCCCGATGCCCGATTCAGTATGGGGCACATGTTCCGGTAGTGATCAGGGCTTCCACACTCATAACAGCCCCTAGCGTTCCCGGCGGGGTTAACCGCGTTGACTGGTGCGACCATATTCGGTGTTGTTCTGCAGTCTCTTGCTAAATGTCCCGGGCGTCTACACTTAGGGCACACCCGGCACGGCATAGCAGGGGGATGATGAAAGTTGCACCTATCGCATCGGGGGTGCGGACCAACATATTCTCGCCTGCCCTGGGTCACGGCCACAAAATTTCTGGTTGTCTTGGCCCTTTTCTCGAATTTCCCGGCACTCAACCGGCTCGTTCCCCAATTTCTTTCCTTTTCTCTGCTCCCCTGCCCAATACCCCTGTTCTCACCATCTCATCAGTTAGAGCGCCAGCCTTTAGAATCACACTCTGAATAGTATGAGGAGCAGTAGCGGTTACCATTGCCCGTATTTGAGGCGCCAATTCTCTTCCCCTAGCCTGAATCTGAGTGTTCCACCACATTAGTGGCTTGCCCTGTAGTGAGCAAGTGGCGTACTTAATACTTTGACTGTCGAGGCATTCGCTGATGTCGATCATGGCCTCCATCTTTTCAAGCCATCTGGTCAGAGCTATGGTTCCACCTTTGCCATCATACTCTCGTGGTCTACAAGCCACAAATTCCTTGTATGAACATCCCCGTCTAACATTCACCATTCCAGTTTCATTACCGGCTGTACCACCATTTCCGGTCTCCTGATGGCTTTCGTTCCCAGTCGGGTTCCCGTTATCCTCGTTATCATGGTCACCATCCCCGTGGGGGTGAGAATTCTGAAGAACATCACTCACTTGGGCCACGATAGTCGGTATTAGTGCGGCCAGCTATTGAGCGATTAAGGCTGCCATATCAGCGTTTCCTGCTCCTGGAGTGACATTGGTAGGACCATCACTTGTTCTCGGTGCTCTACCTCTACCTCTGCCTCTGCCTCTCGGGGCTTCACTTCCGCCACTGTTGCTGCGGGTAACTCTACGAGGCGGCATGTTCTAATCATAAGAATAGCAAATGCATAAATTTTAACCATTGCAGGACACATTATCCATGTCATATTAAGGTCTAACTTTCCGGGTTAAGACCATACTTATGGTTGTCACACATCGCATACAAATCGTAAATTTCTCACGCCATGTATAAGTAATGTCCAAACAGTAGTCCATCATAATGATGGCATGTCCATGCATGAAATCAAGTTTAGTCTAGTGGAGGTTGCCTATTTCCTCCTCTCTCGAGGTCTCAGACATAACCTCCTCGGGGTAAATCCCAGTGCTTAAGGTCAAACGCAATAGCATGATCTATAAAGATCTCTTTGGGTTCAATACCCGGATTGATAAAGCAACTCGATGTGCAGAGGGAAACGGAAGATCCAATATAAACATCGCGTAAAGAGTGAGCACAAGGGCTCCGTCACGGGGTGAAATGATCACAAAACAGATAGTTAATCGGACAAGTAATGAGGAACACGTATGAGATACAAAATGCACACAACCCTGGCATGCAAATCTACATGAAGGTTCCTAGGGTATAGTCTAGGTCAAGTGTATTGCCTAATTCTCTATAACCAATGGCTCTGATACCAGTCTGTCACACCCCCGCTAAGAGCGGAAACACGGGGGCGTAACGAGACGGGAATTGTCATAACACATGGTAAGCGATAGAGATGCAATAATAATAATGATGACAAGCGTGTCATGACAACACCCGATAACAAGGGGACTTGTGTCGTGTTTAGTCAGTATTCACGACAACATAGCCATAAGCATAACATGATAGATAAATCATAATACATAGATGATAACATTGTATGCAATTCCCACAACCCGGGAACAAGTTACAAAGTATAATGTTGTTTGAAATAGATACATCAATTGTTTTCAAAATGACCAGTTTGGCCCGAAAACGCATCCTAGGGTCTCCACTAAGGCAGCACACCTAGAACCTCATCTAGCATGATCACCTAAAAAGATATGCTCAAAATGGTCAACAAAATTGTTGGTGAGTTCGCAGGTTTAAAGTAAATAAGTAATTGATGTTGTATAAAGTTGTTGCAGAATACCGTGCATAGAGTTATAAGTAAGCAAAATCACATGACAAGAGCTTTACAACCAAACCTAATGACGTACACAAAGAATCTTGTCGGAATATATTCACCCAAGGCCCGTTCCTGGCTTTTGTTGGTACTAACTAGTATACCAACACGTGGGTGGGGGTGTCAACCCAGTAGTACTACAAATACCTATCCGTCGGTTCCCACACTGGAATTAATTGATTGTAAGAAAGAACCACAAAGCAGACTCAAGCATGTATCAGATAAGTACCCACAAAACAGTAGCACGTTGATTCCAAGTATGTAAATTGTATGTATTTTGTACAGCATAAAAAATGGGCGAGCATACTTTCCCCCATGTTTGTAAATGTTTGTAAAGTAGTATAAGCATAAAAGGGGCCACGAAACTCACATGTTAAGTGGTAAGTATGAATGATCGAGATTCCCAACAGTTGTATGCAGAGAACAGTCCAACACCTATTGACAGTAATTGTTAAGCATTAATGACGTGTATAAAGCGTAGAGTAATGTTTGGTCGGTTTGGGTTGTATCGGTTCGGTCGTGGGTAGCACACACACACAAGCGGACACACGTATCAGATCTTATGTAGATCCAATTACCACGAGTAGTCGTCATTGCTTATGACATCCGTGAAATGATCTCGTGGTTATGAAAGATAGCGCTTGTTAAGTATTTGGAGTTCCAATTGGATTGTCGATAATTGTAAAATGTTAGGTTGTTGTCAATTGAAATAGTATGTGCATGTTGATAGCGTTGACTTTAATCTTTGGGGTCAAGCAATGACACTTTTACTTATGTTACCTTATCATCATTAGACGTTCAAGGGGAATTTCACACTCAACATCATCAGTCACACAACAGGACCAGACGCTCGGCTCAACGCTCCATCCGTACGAATCAACCTTCAATCGTACGAATCAGCTTCATTCGTACGATTGAGTCTTCATTCGCATGACTGGCATTCAGTCGTACCACACAACACACATTCGCACGATCCAACCTCCATGCGCACGAATCAACCCTAAATCGTGCAAATTAGCTACTTTTGTGCGATTGAACCCTCATTCGTGCGATTGGACTCCAGTCGTGCGAAACACGCACAATCGCATACCTTCAATCGGTCACCTGACCGAATCGCACACACACTCAATCGCATTGCCTCAATCGCACACACACTCATTCGCATTGACTCCATCGCACACACATTCGTTCGATCGCACAACTCAGTCGCATGACATCCCTAGTCGCATGATTCAGTCGCCCGAAAGACACAATCGCATGACCCAGTCGCACGACTCACCCAGTCGCACGGCTTAGTCGCATGATAGACCCAGTCGCCTGAACTGCAGGTTCACGACTGCAGAAGTGCACAGCAGCCTTCGGCTGCTCCGAGCACGGGTTTTACACAACAAGGACTTCCAGAACACTCTACAAACATACACAAACATGAAACACAAGCAGAAAGACCACACACGCCCCCACACGACCTCATGTGTTCGAGTTGAACCCGAACACCCGAAACCCTAGTTTGGACAGCCCTGAATAAGCAAGGAAAGGGACAACCAAGGTCGTCTACCTGCTAGAATAGAGTAGACTAGGCCATAGATGGAGTCTAGACGACGAGAACAAGACCAAGCGGGTTGGATTTGGAGCTAGAATGAAGAAGATGTGAAGAAGAAGGTGTAGAGGATGAAGAAGATGAAGATGAAATGAGATTAAGGGCTAGAGTATGGGCTTTTATACCCAGCCCAGGTTTGCAAAATGGCGAGTTTAGTCCGTGCACTTAACCCTCGAGCTCCCCAAAATTGTTTCGGTTGATTACGATTTTAAAATGTTCGTTATATTAAGGTGAAAAGTGTGTTTAATGGTATTTGATAGTCTAAAATGGTTTTATTAATGACAATGGTTGAAATTAAAATGATATATTTGGTGGTAATGGTGATGAAATTTATAAAAGGTTATGCTTAGCACACGTTCTCGGAGGAAGTACAGGCACAAGGGAAAATAAAGAAGACATGATTCCTTAAAGCAGGAGTTCATGAAGAAAAGGAAGAATAATTAAAATAATTCTATGCTTATTTATGTCGTTCAACGGACCTTAAGATGACGGATGACACAAAATTTCTTTATCACATCTTCTTTATCTTGGGCAAAACTAACAATCTTTTCATCTTTGAACACAATTTCTTCAGACAACTTCCAATTTTCATCTTTGAGCTTTTGAATTTCTTTTTCACAAGCATTGATTCTCTTTCATTCCTTCATTTTCAACTTTCAACTTTTCAATCTCCTTTTCTTTGTTTATATTTTCTCCTTTTTCACAACTATTTCCTCTGTTTGTATAGACACGTTGTGTGACATACTAACAGGAATTTCTTCTACTCCTTCATTTTCATCAATTTCAAATACTGGATTGAAGGAAATATCATTTTCATCATTCCCTTCTTCATTTCCTTCTTGAACTACTTCAGGGACATTATCATTTTCATCATCATCATCACTTTCTTCACTTGATGAACTTTCAGACATATCCTCATCACTTTCTTCATCAACTTCTACATCTTCAATCAGATCATTTGGATCTATTAGTTCTTCTTCAGTTAGATGAAAGTGTGGCTGAGTAATATCAACTTCGTCCACAAATACATTTCTGTTATAATCAAAAACTGGAATGTTTTGAGCACCCGTTATCATTTCCAGTCTTTTGTACACACTCTCTGACATGTGCTCTAACTGAATTCTTTCACCAATAACTTCAGCAGCATACAAATCTGGATTTGCATCATTAATGAGAAGTTGAAGAAATCTTGGGTACATCAGATACTTATGCCTTACTCCTCTTTCTAGATTAAAAATAAATCCATTCATTATCCACTTAGCCATATTGAATCTTCTGTTACTGGATAAGGCTACAATTGGAGATGCAATGTCAACAGGGAATGAATCCCATCCCGCACTTCTTTTTGACATGCAATGTTGAAATATGTAGCATAAAAGCTTCCAATGTTTAAATACACGAGCTCTGAAAAACTGTTTCTTTGGGAAATGATCTGGATGACCCATCTGTAGAAAAACTTCTCTACATTCATTAAATGTATATTGAGATAAATCTTCAGGATCATTATCTCCCAGTCTTAGAGCTTGTCTAATTGCTTCTTCAGAAACTTCAATCATTCTTTCTGAAGTAATGAAGGCTCTTAAAACTTTGTTTCCTTGATCATCTCTTTCAACTTTTGCAGTTCTCCAGAATTTTTTAATCATTCTTCCATTAATCATGGGCCTTGCACACATAGCATAAACATATTTTTTTCTTAGTAAGAATCTGATAATATCTTCATATCCTGTAGCTTCTCTGTTTTCATCATTTAAGAAAGCCGCTACATTGTGTTTTGGCTCAAATTTTAATTCTACCATCTACAAAACACAACAAAAGAATTATGAAAACATTGAATATTGATTTAATGAAATTTATTTCCACGTATGACTTTTGATTTTGACCTTTGAATTTGACCTTTTTATTTTTACTTTTGAATTGAGATTTCAAGTTGTAAAACATTTGAATTTGTACTATTTGACTTTTGAAATTTATCTTAATTCATTTTGAATTAATTATTTAACATTTCAATTTTGATTTAATTTTAAAATTATTTTATTTTATTTTTGTTCAAAAATTGATTGTCTGTTCATCTTCTTCTTCTTCGACTATGCAAAGTCGACAGATTTCATCATCCACAAAAATTTTCACTTTAAGATCAAAACAATACATCAATAGACTCGAAAATGTGTTCTTATCAATAATCCAATATCAATTTTGATATGATACTCATTTGATCACATTAAACATGGATTATATTGTTTCGAATGCCCAAATAGCATTCGATCGTCTATTGACAAAACACTGATTTAACCCAAAATTTTTATATTTGAATCACAAACTTATGTTTATATATTGAAATACAATGTATACTCAAAGGATTTGATTCGATTTCTGATGAAATAAGGATATGTTTGTGCTCGACAGTCGCAGTTCGAGGGTTTTGGTTCTGAAATTTTGAAGTGTGAATGAAAAATACGCATAAGTGTTCAATATATATACGTAAAATTTTAGGACGTATGGTCCCTATTTGAGCGTATGAAAACCTAGAATTCACTTATTTTGTTAGACGTATGAGCACTGTTGTGCGTTTGAAGTCAGACGCATGAGAACTGTTCAGACGCATAAGCACTGTTCAGACGCATAAGCACTGTTCAGACGCATAAGCACTGTTTAGGCGCTTTTGCACTGTTCAGTCGCATTGGCTTTGTAAAATGTCTAACACTTGAAATTTTGAAACTATTTAGACGTATGAGACATAACAAACATCTAACACACTATTTAGACGCATGGGATTATCACAAACGCCAATACTTGAAATTTTCAAATGTATTACAACTCTTTAGACGCATGGGAATGAATCAAACGTCCAACACTTGTAATTTTCATAGATGTATTACAACTGTTTAGACGCATGGAAAACGTCCAACACTTGTAAATCCTGAAAATTCATCATGCTCCTATTGAGACGCATGTGCACTGTTTATGTACATACACTTGTGATTCCCAATTTTTTCACTTGCACACTTTTTACCGTTTAGATCCCCAAATTTTGAACTTTTTGCATTTTGCACTTTCAATTTAATATAAAACTTTTTATTTTATTTCTTCTTAAATTTCTTTTGTCCCTTCATTTTAGTCTCATCATAACATCAAATATCATCCAATTTTCAACTTAAAAATCATTTATTTGCAAAGATTATGTATATTCATATTGTAATTGTTAAACACATTCTATTTTCAGTTTACACAAATACTTTGAACACAAAGCATCATCTTTTCAATTCAACATTTCAAATTTTTATTATGATTATTGAATATTTTCTGAGAACAACTCCTTTATTTATTACTCCCCCTACACTTTTAAGTTTGAAAAACTTATAAGTTTCTTATGAAAGAGAATAAGATCACACATCACATTGAGACATTGCCTTCATACACAAAGACATGCATAAAAAATTGAAAATAGAACTAAAATTTAATATTAAACAAAGAATAAATGTCTGCAGAGAGATCATATTAACGAAGATCAGCACATTAAATTAAAATGAATGTGGATAGTCATAGACAATGAATAAATCCTGATCAAGTATGTTCCAGGTTAGTGATATCACGACAAAGGAGATACAAGATCTAAGGACAGACAATGAGTGTTTTTTAGACAACTATCAACTCACTTACTTTTCAATTCTTGGATTAATGTTGATTTAGATATGACATGATGTAAAGCATACAGAGACTAAGAGAATTCAACTATCATCATGAAATGTAAGAAAGAACACATGCTCAACTTATTACATGAAACATAGATATCACCAGAGTTCATGTTACTTAGTTAATAGAGGATGATCATGGATAACCATTTGATCAGCTCTGACTATTCTTTTGAATAGGTTGTGCACATTGGCATCTTTTTGCATCAAAAAGAGAATCCAGGTCTGTAATGACTTACAACAAAGGATATCTCATTACTTTAGGTCTATGATGACTCATAACAAAGAAGTGAAATGATGCTTTGTAATAGATCTCATGATTTCACATAGTTTCAACAGGTGTGAGAGATGTAACTTAACAAACATTCATTCTGATAAGCTAAAGCTACTCAAAAGTACTCAGATGAATACACACAAGCATGTATGTTTAGTTTGGTCACAAGAATTTACTTTTCAGCATAATAGTCAGATATTAGCTACACATCATATCTGATCAGGTCTAGACTTTATGAATGAGTGAAGTATGCAACTGATCTCACTAATGTACTATCATTTCTCACATATTGCAAAACATAATCCTTTCCAAAAAAATATTTTTGTATTTTTGATATATTTTTTTGTGTTTGATTCTTCTATGAAAAACATAAAATCACACACACACAACAATATAAACAGGCAATTCACAATGAGAGTATCACTTATTATGATCTTTTGGTTTAGGGAGATCACATATGATTTATAAGACCAATTGATTCTACTAAGTACTCAAACTGTCCTCGTAGGAAGGCTTTAGTAAATAGATCTGCCAATTGTTTTTCTGTTGCAATTTGAATCAATATGATTAATCCTTTTTCAGAGTTATCTCTAAGAAAATGATATCGAATTTCGATATGTTTTGTTTTTGAGTGTTGAACAGGATTAGCTGTTATGAACATAGCAGCTGTGTTATCAATATAGATTGGTGTTTTAAGAAAGTTGAATACATAATCTAGTAATTGATTTTGCAACCAAAGAATTTGAGAACATCCTGCTGATGCAGCAATGTACTCAGCTTCTGCAGTTGAAACAGAGACATTTGTTTGTTTCTTGCATTGCCATGAGACTAATCTGGGACCAAGAAATTGACACCCACCCGAAGTAGATTTCTATCTTGAAAACATCCACCATAATCACTATCAGTATATCCATATAGTTCAAAGTTACCCTCGTAAGGATACCAAAGCCCTAAGGCTGGTTTACCTTTGAGATACCTCAATATTCTTTTGACAGCAATTAAGTGAGATTCTTTCGGGTCTGATTGATACCTGGAACATACACAAACAACATACATAATGTCTCGTCTAGATGTAGTAAGAGACATCAAAGAACCAATCATTGATCTGTATAACGTTTGGTCAATAGATTTTCCTTTCGGATCAGGTTCAATCTTAGTGTTAACATCTGCTGGAGTTCGTATGGACTGACAGTCTTGCAAATTAAATTTCTTTAAGACCTTGTCAACAAACCTTTCTTCATTGATAAAAATTCCATGTGCAGTTTGCTTGACTTGAAGTCCAAGAAAGAAGTTAATCTCTCCCATAGAACTCATTTGAAATCGAGATTTCATTATTTCTTCAAATTCATTGCACAATTTTGGACATGTAGAACCAAATATGATATCATCAACATACACTTGTACACATAAAAGATCATTATTGTCCTTCTTTATGAATAAAGTAGGATCAATTTTCCCTTGTGTGTATCCATGTTGGATTAAGTGTTGTGATAACGTCTCATACCAAATTCTAGGGGCTTGATGAAGTCCATATAAAGCTTTACTCAGTTTATATACTCGATGTTGAAATTGTGCATCCTCAAAGCCTGGAGGTTGCTTCACAAATACATCATGAGTAATTGGAGCATATAAAAATGCACCCTTTGCATCCATTTGATACACCTTAAATTTCATGAATGAAGCATAAGCCAGAAAAACTCGAATAGATTCAAGTCTTGCAACTGGTGCAAACACTTCATCATAATCTATACCTTCTTCCTGTGTGTATCCTTATGCAACAAGTCTTGCTTTGTTCCTTATTACAACACCATGATCATCAGTCTTATTTCTAAATAACCATTTCATGCCAATTACATTTTCACTTTCAGGTAGATCCACCAATTCCACACTTCTTGTTTGCGGAATTGAAGTAATTCTTCTTGCATGGCTCCTATCCAACCATTGTCCTTTAATGCTTCGGTAACATTTTTAGGAACAATTTGAGAAAGAAAACAAGAGTATAAGCATACGTTTGCTTGTTCTACTTTACTCCTTGTTGTTCTCTCATTCAATGAACCAATAATCTAAGAAATTGGATGATTCTTGTGAATACGAGATGTAGTGATCTCATCACATTGAACATTAACATCGAAATTTGTTTGATTCAAGTTGGAAAACTCATGTATTAACGTATAAGAATATGGATTGAAGTTTGGAACTTGAGTAGGTGAGTTGACAAAGTAATCAACGTTACCTGTATCAACTACGTCACATGAAATGGATGATGTTCCACACTCAGGTATCACAAACTCATTACGATCATTAGGAATATTTTGTGATTCTTCCTGATTAATTGACTCGGAATGATCTAAAACTGTATTATCATGATTTTGTATTGTTAAATCCTTAACAAATGATAAAAATGTGTAGTCTGAGCTTGAATCATCTGGGTCATTAGAATCTGAATCTTCACTGAAAGATCCAAGATCTCTTCTTGAGTTCTTCTTATCTGTAGAATTAAAACAATTTATTGATCAAACAAATTAGATTGAAAAGAGTTTGATGATGAATCTAGATCAAATAACAATGCAGGACCATTTGAAACTGATGGAAAAGAATTTTCCATAAATTTAACGTTGAATGTTTCAATGATTACATTTGTCCTAGATTGTAGACTCGATAGGCTTTTGAAACTGATGAATATCCAACGAAAAATCCATTATCAGATTTTGCATCAAATTTTCCTAATTGATCACTTGAATTAAGAATCATAACTGGACAACCAAATGATTTTAAAAAGTTTATGTTTGGTTTTCTGCCAAACATTAACTCATATGGAGTTTTCAGTTTATCTTTTACAATTAAGATTCGATTCTGAACAAAACACGAAGTTGATATTGCTTCAACCCAAAAAATGATAGGAATTTTTTGCATCAGCTAACATAGAACGAGCAGCTTCAATCAGTGTTCTATTCTTCCTTTCAGCAACTCCATTTTGTTGAGGAGTTCTGGGAGCACTGAACTCATGAGCTATCCGTTTTTGTGCACAAAACATTTCAATGTTAGCATTTTTGAATTCTGTTCCATTATCACTTCTTATTATTTTCACTTTGTTGTCTAATTGATTGTCAACTTTAATGATAAATTCTTTTAATAATTCAGGTGTTTCTGATTTGGCATATAGAAAGAAAACCCATGAAAATCTTGTAAAGTCACCAATGATAACTAAACAATATGATTTTCATCCAATACTCTTGACATTTGTTGGTCCAAAAAGGTCCATATGTAACATCTGAGGAGGTTTGGATGATGAGTTTATAGGCTTGGACTTATAAGACGCTCTGCGTTGCTTTCCCTTCAAACATGCTGAGCAGAGATCATTAGTTACAAACTTCTTGGATGGAAGTCCAATGACATGATTTCCTGCTACAAGCTTGTTCATATTCTTGAAATTTGAATGATTGAGACGTCTATGCCAAAGCTGGCTTTCAACATTTGATGCCTTTGCAATTAGGCATGTTGTTTCAGTTGAAGGATCAACTTGAGACATATCCAATTTGTATACATCACTATCTCTCTCAGCTGTAACAATAACCCAATCTTTACTTATCTTGAAACCTAGCTTCAAAACATAACAAAATGAATTATCAAACAGAACAGAATAAGATTTGTCACAAATTTGAGATACGCTTAAAAGATTAAAGTTCAACTGTGAACAAAAGTTGACTTTATCAAAGCTATGATCCCATTGGATACTGTTCCTTCTCCAGTTATTTTTCCTCCAGCATCACCACGAAAGGCGACGTGAGTTTCATCTTTTGACTTAAAATATTGTAACAAGGCAGTATTGCCTATCATGTGCTGACTACACCCACTATCCACATACCATGTATTGATTGGTCTTTTTGGGCGTACGTGCACTACAAGAAAGTTAAGTTGAAATATCTACCCAAGCCGTAATGGTCTTGGGCTTTCCAAATTTGTCAACAATTGTAAATTGTCTATAATGGAGATTATTCAAATCAGGTTTATTTTTGATGAATTTTCCAATCTTATTCTGAAAATTGTTTGATTTATCTTTGTGAACATTTATACCATTTGATTGATCATCTTTTGAAATGTATTGATGTCTAACATTTTTATTAGTCATCCTTACAGATCTTGGTATAAAGTGTTCTTGCATGTTGTGTTTTGAGCTCATGTAATTGTTCTTAGGAAAAAATCTCAAACCTATATTAGGTTGATTAATGTCTCTTTGAAATCCATTAGTTTGATCTCTCAAATACTGTGGATTAGCAAATCCTTTGCTCATGTTTGATTTTGCAAAGTTTCTAGTGAGAGATCTATTTCTAAAGTAACAAGCTGCAGTGTTGTGAGTCTTTTCATCCCAATAAGTACAATATTTGTTATAATAACAATCTGCTATCGAATGATTTCTCATGTCACATATGTGACAGTACTTGTTAAAGTAGCACTCAGGAGTAATGTGATTTTTCATATCACAAATTTCACAGTACTTTTGTGGGGTTAAAAACAACTTTTTGTTAACTTTTGACAATGACATAATGTTTGATTTTGGTGTCATATAGTTAACTGTTGTCTTTCATTTTTCATAGTTGATTTTGTGTCAGATTATTGTTCATTTGTTTAACATGAAATTCCTTCTTGAATGTATTAGAAACAAATCTTTTTGCTACAGCGGAAGTCTTTGAATCTGAACTAGATTTCAGATCTGAGTTTGATTTGTTCATAACATTTGATTTATTATTTGAAAAATAATTCATATTTAACATACCTGCTTACACAAATTTAATTGGTTTTAGTTTTGATGTTTGATTTGTTGCTTTAATCAATTTTTGAACTTTTGTTTTGTTCAGTGTTACTTTTACAGATTTCTTTCCTCTTCTTTGATTCTTTGATTTAGAAGAGCTTGGTTTATTTTCAGATTGAACATCATGAGAAGAAGATTCCTTTTCTCATTGAAATTGTTTCATATTGATGGTGTTTGAATCTTCTGATGTTCCTATCTGTTGTTTATCCTTGTTTTGAACTCTGACTTCTTCTATTACATTGTGAATTTGATAAGAAGAGATATTTTGTTTTGGTTGTTTTGGTTCATATGATTTTATCTTGATTGGATGTCCATTTTTGATTTTTTCTTGATCTTTTTCAACAAACACTTGAACATTTTCTTTATCCTCTTCTGCATTCTTGGTTTTGATCTGAAAGGCTTTAAGCTTTGCTTTGTTTTTGGTGAATAATCATGAGTATTGAAATTCTCTGGTAGTGTGTTTGTGATAGATTCAGGCATAGGTTCATGAGTGAAACCTAATCCTCTTTTTGTTTATCTTTCCTTTCACTGATTAGTTTTTCTACTATCATTTTTAAACTCTTAACTTTTGCTAGATCAACTTGAGTAGCAGCATGTGCTATTTTCTCTTGTTCAAGATTCTTGGTCATCTCTTCTAGTTGTTTTGAAACAATTTCTAAATCTTTGATTGTTTTGTTCCATGAATTTTGAAAAGAGATAATCTTTTGATGTGCAGTTTTATGATCAGATTTAAGTTGGTTATGCATAGATTCCTCTTGTTTTAGCTTTTCACAGATTTTGAATGAATAGTTTCTGTAGTGTTCAACATGTTCAAAACATGATTTGGTGCAAAGCTTTTCTCTTACTTCTAATGGTATTTCAGGAAATTTTGGAACTGTGGTTTCAGATGATGAAGTAGAAGATTTAACCTTTGGTTGATCAGACTGAACCAGTAGAGCTACTTCCTCTGTATCCCCTTTAGGATCAGACTTGTCACTCCAATCATAGTTATCTTCCTCTTCATCACTTTCCCCTTTTGTGTCATTGTTTTCTGACCAATCTTCCTCTTGAATTTCTGCAATAAGAGATAAACTTGATGTTAATTTTTTAGTAAATTGATCTGCATATGCACTCCAATCATATCCATCTTTTATGTTGACTACTAGTGCTTTCTTTGTTTCATCAGATGGTTGGTTTCATCTTTAAGCTCTGGCATGGGAAGACTTTGATATGGCTTTTGAAAAGTCTTCTGAGCTTGTTCAAACCTTTGATTATTTGAGCTTGAATGCGCACTTCCTCCATTATTCCTTGGAGCTTTACATTCTCTTGAGAAGTGTCCATAACTATTGCAGTTGAAACATCTGGATTTTGACTTGTCAAATCCAACAGTCTTGTTTGCACTAGGCTTGTATTTCTTGTTGACATAAGAATGTTTTTGAGTCCTGTAGGCAATCATCACCATCTGCCAGTTCAGGTCCATCTCTTCAACATCTTCAGGATCCATCTAAAATAAATCCTGTAAAACAAAATCTAGTTGAGTTAAATGGCTACCTTGATATGCTTGAAAGCTTGCCATAAAAGCAGTAAATGCAGTTTTGGACTCTTCATCCTCTAATAGGATGTTAATCACATCTTTAACTTTGCTAGATTTAGCAGAGTTAGATGATGAAGAAGTCTCTATCTGAATATTTGATGATTGTGACTGTGTTTTAGCAGGAAATTAAGAATGAGATTGAGTTGTATATGCAGGTGCACTGGTAAATGATGAGTTAGTGAAAAATCCTGCTCCTACAAACAGATCTCCTTCTTCTTTAGGATTTTTCTCATTCTTTGCCATGAATGCATTTTCTATGGTGGTTGCAGGAGAAGCAACAAACTGATATTGAGACATTGATGCTGCTCTATCATTGTTCCTTGAGCTTTCATCAATCTCCACTGATTCTATTTTTGCAATAAGAAGATCTAGATCCATTGGAAACTTCTCAGTAGCTTTAGTAAAGTTACAGTTTGTTTCCATGATGATGGTAAAGCATTGAGTAGTCTGAGATTTAAATCTTCAAGATCAGGTTTGATACCAGCTGTTGACATCTCAGTTATGAGTTGAACAAATCTGTTCATCATTTGATTTATTGTCTGTCTAGACAAATGTTGAAACAATTCTAATTGTCTTTTCAGCTTTTGTTTCTTTAAATTTTGAATCTCTTTACCTCCTTCACAAATGATCTTCAATGCTTTATATAGTGTATATCCAGTTTGATATGCATCTAGCCTTGTAAGAACTTCCAAAGGTAGTCCTTTACACATTACTGAATAGGCTTTAATATCATTCTTAACTCTTTTCAGATCATCTCCTTGAAGATCATCTTCTGGATAAGGTTCTGGAGAATCTTTAGTATACACAAATCCTCTGTCTGGTCCATCAGTTATTATAGGAATGTATGGTCCATCAGTTATTATAGGAATGCATGGTCCTTTTTCTATAGCTTTCCTCAAATCAGTGTAAATAGAATTAAAATGTTGTTTTAGTCTAAGAGACCAATTTTTGAAATCAGCATTATTTTTAAGCTTTGAAACTCTGTTTCAGAGTCTTCTGATTTTACCATTCTTATATTTTTTTTTAAAAATCTAAGTATCAAGGTTAAAACGTCTGAACAGTATTCAAACGTCTCAACAGTTGATGCGTCTAAGTTGAGAAACGTCTAAGGGAATGCCTTAGAAAATTTTTCAAAATGTCCAAGTATTAATGCGTCTGGAAGGTTTCAAGCACCTAAATAGTTGTCAAACGCCTAAACAGTTATCAACTTAACACAGATGATACGTCTGGGATTCTCTTCAACAGTACTCAAACGACTGACTAAAAACATCTACACAGTGTTAATGCGTCTAACACTTAGACAAATTCAGTCAATCTCAGCTCATGCGACACATTCATCATCTTCAAATGAATGTAACAAACTCAAATCTTCTTAATTCTTCAAATGTTGATGAATTCGATTGAAAATTTTCAATTAGATGTGTTTTATGCCGATAAAAATTCTTCTTAATATCAATTTCTTCATTTTCAACAACAAATCAATCAATTTTTGAAATTTCAGTTCGAAACTTCAAGCTATTTTCGAACAACAAATTCAACAGTTTACTTGAATTTGATGAATTGATCTGCTAATTGTGATTCAAATCATGTTTCTCATGATGAAACACAACTGAAATTCACAAATTTTCAATTGAATTGTATCTCAATCACAGATCCAGTGAGATTTTTAGGTTTTTAAGTTCGATGAACTTAAAACGAAAATCAATCACTAAGAGCTTACCAACAGCTCTGATACCATTTGATAGGATCAAATGAATAAATCTATGATGATTTGTAAACACAATTCAATGAATTTCACACAAAGTAATCAAATCAAAACAAGATATCAATAAAATTCAAGTTTTCATTAATATCAAGCTAAGACAATTACAAGTATGAAAGTAGATTCGAATATCTTGTGTATTCGTTTTTACATACCTGCAAATCTAAGCTATTTATACTGAAAACAAAAGTAAAGGAACTAACAAATTACAGAAATAGTCCCTATACTATTACAAAATATCAAAAGACAAATAAAGACAACATGTTAATCTTTTTAGAGCACTTAACATGCTTTAGTTATAGGATTCCAGCTGGCATCAAAGTATATCCGGTTGTAGGTGATAGTATATATAGTTTCTCATTGTAACTCATGTAATATGTTTGTAAGAGTCTTGCAACACTTTGAGTTGAGAAGTAATATATACAATTACCTTGAAAATTAACTCGTGTTATGTGCTACTTAATATATTATCATAAAATGTTTGAAGAGATTCTACTTCATCTAAACCAGTGCGTGTGATTAAGTGTGTTGCACCGTGAAAGGGTCATACATGCCAACTCAATGGGTGACTTGATGATTGCTCAACTTGAATCCCATAAGTCCAAGATGAAATGCGGATGAAGATCTAGAAGAAAAATAACAAGTGTTATCTTCTGCATTAGTTAATAAGGAAGACAAAACTCTAATGCGGACAAGTGTTTACTCTTCTGCATTAACTAATGAGGAAGACATAACACTTATGCTGAAGAACAAGTTACTCTTCCGCATTGACTAATGCGGAAGAACAATAGAAGATGCGGACAAGACATTAATCATACACATTGACAAATGTGGATGACCAACCAAATGCACACAAGTATTTGTTCATCCACATTAACCAATGCGGATGACCAATTTGCTAATGCTGATAATCAAGTAGAAATGCTAATCAAGATTATCTCATCCGCATTTCTCAATGCGGATGAACAGGCAGAGATGCGGATTAAGACTTAGACTAGTTTCTGATGTAATAGATGAGGGGTAGTTTATTCATTTTGTAAAGGCATCTTGTCTGCCTATAAATAGAATAGTTAACCTCGTACTGAGGCGACAACTGATAGATAGAGAACTTTGGTTGTAATTATTCTGTGTAACTTATCAACTTTCATATATCAATACAAACAGCATTTATAAGTAATTTTCTTGCTTAAATGTTCTTTGATTGTTTGTTTCCGCCACTCAATCATTGACTCGATTATCATATTCGATTCTCAGTAAGAATATCACTCTTACACAATCCCAGTCAATTGGTATCAGAGTTTTGGCTCCTGATTCTGTTTCAAATCTGCGCACAGTTTGAATAGAACTCGATTGATCTGATAATCAAGTTGCTAGTAGTAGATATTATCATCTCTACTTAGCAAACAACAAAAATACTCGTGTCAAATAGCAAGAACACTCATTCTGAACCTCAACAGAACTGACTGAACAAGTTGGACTCATCAAACACAATCAATCCTAAAATCAACTAAATCTATACGTACACAAATCAACATGGATTCTAACAGTTACTCTGAATTAGGTCATACACCTAAACCTCCCATGCTTAAACACAAATCTGAGTTTACACAATGGAGAATATGGTTTAGAAATTATATCGCACGTGTAGATCCTGACTTTTAGATCTCAATATGTAAGGGTCCACATATTCCTGTTACTCTATCAACAGCTCAAGCTGCACTGTACAAGACTGCTAGAATACCAATTGAAGACTTAACTCTGGATGAAGATGACTATAAGAAAATCAAAATTGATCTCAAAGCATACTCTATTTTGACTCAAGCACTAAAAGTGGATGTGCTGAAAAGATTGGAAAAATATGGAACTGCTAAAGCTGTTTGGGATGCTCTCAAAATTATGTGTGAAGGTAGCAGTGAAGTTGCTGAAATTAACAAAGACTAGCTGGTCAATCAGTATGAAACCTTCCATCACACCAAAGGAGAATCCATATAAAAAAACTGCATAGATTTGTACAGTTGGTCAATGACTTGGATATTATGGGTGTTTCATACAACATTAAAGAACTTAACAAGAAAATGCTTCATAGTCTACCTGAAAGTTGGAAGCAAAATGTCACAATGCTGAAAAATACTCTTGATCTTGAAAGTACAACTCTAGACATTATGTTAGCAAAGATTGAAGCTTTAGAACCTGATGAACGAAGAAGAAATCTTAGTGGGCCAAGAGTGATTGAAGCCTACAAATTCACTTTAGAATCACATTTTGTTGAAAATGCTTTCATCACAGAGGAGATGACTTCATCTCATCAAGAGATCAAATGAACAATACTGGGTTCATTGCATCTCCATCATTTAATCACCCCTCAACTTCAGCTCAAGCACCAAAAGTCTCCACTGCTCCTCCAATCTTTTCCAGAAGACTTAAAATCAAAAGAGCAGAAGGCAACTTACAATGCCTTTGTCGCAAGTTTTGAAGCATATCTTGGGGGAAGACTCACTTCTGCCCACTTAATACAAGAAGATTTAGAAGAATTAGATCTTGATGATGTTGAGGAGATGGATCTACAGTGGCAAATGGCAATGATTGCGATGACAACAAAGAAATTCTTCAGAAAAGGAAGAAAATTGAGCATGAATGAGAACACAAAACTTGGATATGACAAATCCAAGGTAAAATACTTCAACTACGGCATGACTGGCCATTTCTCAAGAGAGTGCAATGCTCCTAAAAGAAACAACCATTCAAGGAATTCCCCTCGTCAATCATCATCACAACCTAACTCAAGCTCTCACTCAAACAATCAACAAAAGCTGTACCATCATTCTCACCATCAACAAATATACCAGAATCAACCACAACTAACAAATCATGCCCATGCAAGCAGTCAGCCTTCTGCCAGTGCCCTTGTGATCAAACAACATGGGATATGTGACTGGAGTGTGTATGCTGAGGAAGTCAAGCCTCAATTCCAGAATCATGCTGTTATGGCTCACATCAATGATGGACCATCTTCAATGCCTACTGAGGTAAAAACTAACCTTTGTAGTGAGAAATGCAGAAATGAATTACAAGAGTATAGAGAAGACAATCATAAACTGGCAGATAAAATTAAAGAAGAAAAGGTGAAGTCAGAAATGAAGAAGAGAGAAGTAAAAAGTTTTGAAATCAAAATCAAATCTCTCATTTCTGACATAGAAAAATTGCATGGTGAGAAATACAATCTCGTAGCTGAAAATGAGCTACTTACTGAAAAGTTAGCTCAAGCTAAAGCTCAACAATCTATGACTGAAGTGAAACTTGAAAAGTTTCAAATGTCTTCAGTCAAGCTGCAAGAAATGTTGGATTCACAAAAGGATCCAAAGGACATGTCAGGCATTGTGAATTATAACAGCCCAGACAACTGAACGAAAGTAGTATTATGAAACAATCTACTAAAAGGGTTGATTCTAAGTCATCACCTAAAGAAAAGAAAGTGACTTATCAAATGAAAGTATCAGTTGAGTCACACAATGAAAAATCTTATTCAAGATACAAACAAGTGTATTGTGATATTTGTGACATGTTCAATCACAATACACATAAATGCTTCTTCAATCAATCTTGTTCTATATGTGTTATGAACAATCACTCCACCCAAAATTTCTATTTCCACAAGTATTGTTCAATCTGTGACATGAACAATCACAATACATCTGATTGTTACTTCAATCAGAAGGGGTTGAGAATTCCACAACACAAACCCATCTCAAAAACATCTGATGTGATGCATTTTGTCAAACCTCATCTTCATAATACTCAATCTAGGACACCTAGATCAACAAATGACAAAAATAACTCGTAGGATTTAAGGAAGGGTCAAAGAAATCATCTGACAATGAAACACAAACTTGATCTTCCTAAGCAAAAACCAACTTTTGATAATGAAACTCGCGCTGAACTTTTACAAAGAAATAGAGACCAACGATTTCATTATTCATCTGAATCCTCAGTAGATGTTGATGAGACGACTCGACCAATTCATTAACAAAAGTCTCCCAAACCCTAAACCCTAAACCCTAAACCCTAAAATACAGAGGGAAATACCGGGAGGTGACTATCATGAATAGGAACAGGAAACCCAAGACCATCATGGCTTGGGTTCCTTATTCTAGGTAGTTAATTTTTTTTAGGTTCATTCACACAGGTTTAATAGCTTATGGTATGCAGACAGTGGATGCTCCCGACACAAGACTGGAGATCGTTCCCTCCTTCATGATTTCAAGTACATACAAGGAACTACTATGGCATTCGGTGGAGATTCAGAAGGTGGTAGGATTACAGGAGAAGGATCTATGACAAATGGGATGCTGAGCATTGACAGAGTGAATTACTGTGAACAAATGAATTTCAATCTGCTAAGCGTGTCTCGGATCTGCGACAAAAAATATTCCACTCACTTTACACACACTCACTGCTAGATTCTGAAACCTGGATTTCAGAATCCTGAAGAATGGGTTGTCTTCTAGACACTGAGGAAGAATAATACATATGTGTTAAACCTGTGTTCTGTATCACCTAAGGAAGAAACATGTCTTTTGTCCAATGCATCATTTGATGAGTCAAAACTTTGGCATAGATGTTTGGGGCACACTAACTTTAAAAATATGAACAAGTTAGTCAAAGGAAACCATGTAATTGGTCTTCCTAAAAAAGAATTAAATTTTATTGATCAATGCTCAGCATGCCTCAAAGGAAAACAACACAAATCGTCTCCCAAAACCAAGCTGGTGAACAATAACAATACTCCACTGAAGTTACTTCTCATGGATCTTTTTGGACCAACTCATGTAATGAGTATGGGAAAGAAACAATATTGTTTAGTGATCATTGATGAATTTTCGACTCATATGGGTGTTCTTCCTACTTCATAAAAATGAAGCATCCCAAATCATTCAAGAATTTATCACTAAAATTGAAAATCAACTTGATCTCAAAGTCAAAATAATAAGAAGTGATGATGGTACAGAGTTCACAAATGAAAATATGAGTTCCTTTTGTGCAACCAAAGGCATTGCTCATCAATTCAGTGCATCTAGAACTCCTCAACCAAATGGGGTAGTTGAAAGGCGAAATAGAACACTGATTGAAGTAGCAAGAATGATGCTAGCCGATGCTAAACTGCCAATCACCTTCTGGGCAGAACAGTTAACACATCGTGCTTTGTGCAAAATTGAACTCTCGTTATTAAAGAAAGTAACATGACACCTTATGAACTGATATTTCATAGGACACCATTTATTGGATTCCTCAAATCATTTGGTTGTCCAGTCTTAATATTAAACACCCGTGATCATTTGGAAAATTTTCATCTATGTTTGATGAATGATTTTTTGTAGGTTATTCTTCTGTCTCAAAGGCTTATAGAGTGTTCATTCCTAGTGTTGATATATGTATGTCCCTAGATCATGATATATGATGTAATAGATCTTGTTTGGTATGATTAATGAAATGATATTAATAGTTTGTTAGTTATAATGTTTAATGTTTCATTAATGTGTCGACATTGAATTGGTTAATTAGGTTAGTGATTGCTAGAATGATTACACATAATGTTTATTAATTAATACACAATACGTTCAAACTTAACATAATAAAGTTCTCATGCGAATGGCTCATGCGAATGAACCATACGCATGAATAACTTCACACGATTGACTCAGTCGCACGACTGAACCAGGAGACTGGATCAGTCGTACGATTGTAACATAAGATTGGCTTAGTCGCACGACTGAACACTCTGTCATACGAATGAATCAACCGCATGGTTCAATCGCACGACTGAACCTGACTAATGGTTCAGTCGCACGATTGAATAACACCAACCTATAAATACAACTCAATTCGTGAAAAAGAAGTACTCTCGTTTAATTACGATTCCAGACGTACCCTTGCCGTCCAGAAACCTCTCAATTCGTTCTCCAAGTTCATAGAACACATTAGATCGATTCCCAATCGATTTCTAACGTTAGTTTCAATTCTTGATTGATTCTTCGTGTGTTCTCACTGATTGGATCGCCAATCAAATAGGATTCCGCACTATTTGATCTGGTTTACACGTTAATCTCTAGGTATTCGGTCAAATACCAGGTCCTAACAAGTGGTATCAGAGCTATTGGCTCTTGATTACGTGTGATTCAATCAAGATTGATAAAAAGTTTGTATTTTTGCACTAAAAACGCAATCTTTTGTGTCAAAAAGTGATCTTGGACGTTCCGTGCTCATCAAAGTTTGGTTTCTACGGACTTAGGCAATTCAACCTTGCGAAAGTTTGAATTTTTACGGCTAAAACACGTTTAACCTAGAAATTTTCGCATAACAGCAGCTTCAGTCGCACGAGTGAGCCATTCGCACGACTGGACTCATTCGCATTGCTCAGTCGCACGATTGGACATAGTCGTATCTCCATTCTTACGATTGAACCGTTCGGTCGCACGGTTCATACGCATCAGATTCATTCGCACGACTGAGCTAATCACTTAGTTCAGCCGCACGATTGAACGAGTCGTAGAGTTCATACGCACGACAGAGTGTTCATACGCACGCCTAGTCCATTCGCACCCTTCAGTCGGCCGACTCAAAATTGCTTATTAGACTTAAAGTTATTTACAATGGAAGATCAATTGTCAGCCTTTACTCTGGGAAGGACTCTAGGATCCAGAACCTGCTGCTACTTGAGAGTGAGGTGGGTAATCATAATAAACCACCAAAGCTTTTAACGTTAGATGAGTTTCCCCACCGGAAACAACGTTTTGAGATCTAGCTCAATGGAGTGGATCCGAATCTATGGGAGGCCATCGAGATTGGATATAGTACACTGGTGGGAGCCGATGGAGTACAGTTAACCTTAGGAGGGATGACAGACGCGCAGAAAGTCAAATATAATGCAGAGAACAGGGTCTGTGCATTGATTACACAGTCTATCCCTAAAGAGATATTCCAAATACTCAGAGAATAAGCAGTCAAGAAACTATGAAATGATGAGCTAGAGAAGAGGTACGACGGGAATGCCTCGTTGAAGGCAATCAAGGCTAAGGAGTAAAGAAGGAATTCGACAACTTCTCATCGATGGGAAACGAGAGTTTGGACGATGTTATAGATAGATTCTACCATCTGATGAGTGAACTGCATACACATGGAGTGGCTACTACCATGGAAGAGAAAGTTATTAATAATTTGCAGACGGATTGCCTGAAAAATGGGTTTCATTCGTGTCTAATCTTAGACAGAATGGAATGCTGTCAAAACTGGATATTAATGACTTCATTCTGAAGTTGCGAGAAGAATCACTTAGAATGAAGTACAAAGCTCAGAAGTCTACGTACAATCAAAATCCAGCTTTATACAATGCCACTCCTCAAGCTAAGACATCTGGAGCACCCCCAGACTGCATTCGTGTCTAGCTCATCGAGTCCTACACATGCACCTGCTCTAGGTTCAGAAACGTCAGGGTCTTCTTGTACCCAATACATGGATCTGAAGCGAATGCTACTAGACTGAAGACCGAGAACCTCGGTAATGTGATTATGGAAGTAGCTCGAGAGCACATGGATCTATTGGCAGCAATGGTCCATTCCTATGATGAACTTGTTGCTGGAAAGATTGGAAACTGCCATCTGGCAGACGAGGACTACGAGCAGGTGGACAAAATGGAGCTTGAGAGAATGGACATAATGTGGGCCTTAGCAAGTGCTGTCCGGAGGGCGAAGAATTTGTTGTGAAAAAGACTGGACAGAACTTGGTTGCTACTAAGGATACCACCTTTGGCTTCGACAAGAGTAAAGTGACCTGCTTTAACTGTGGTGAAAAGGGGCACTTCAAGAGAGAATGTGTGAAGCCAAAGAAGACTGGTAATGGGAACCCGTTCTCATCCTTCACTCGTCTAGACAAGCAAACTACCAGTTCTACTTCCTCAAACAAGGCTCAAAAGCCTTGACTGCTCATGATGATGAAGGACAGGATTGGAGTTTTAGGTTTCTCTCACCAGGGGAATCAAACATTGCAAATGTAGACGAATTTGACAGTGATTCCGCTAGTGAAGTAGATCTAGCAGTTGAGATAGCAATGTCACATAGTGAAGAAGCAGCTGCAACCGAGGTCAGTTACAAGCCAAAAGTGGAGACTACCATGTCAGAGACAGAAAAGACAGAAGCAAAAGAATCAGAATCATCTGATACTGCATTGATGGCAAACGCTTCTGAATCTGCTCAGGTAAGTACTACTGACACAATGTTTAATAATCATGCTTGTCCTGATTGTGATGCCTTTAGGAATAGCATAGATGCTAAATTTGCTAGGTTGTTAGATCATAATGATAACTTGATAAAAGATTTGCATCTATGCACTGAGGCTAATAGGGTACTAAAACAAAATAAGCTCAGTTATAAAGAAAAGATAGACCTTTTGACTACACAGCTTAGGGAAACCGAAGTAGTTGCCTTTAATCAAGCTAATGACATTAGGTATTATCTAAACTCCCTAGAAGACACTAAGAAACAAAAGGCCAGTTGTATAAGTAGAAGTAAATTCACTAAACAGAAACTGCATAGTTGGACTAGTTCGTCGCACATAGTCCAACACTTAGTAAAAGAAAGGAACAGCGGGGAGGGACTGGCTTATAAAGTGGTTCCGCCACCACCTGAGACTTTGATGAACACTAAAACTAGACCTTTAAGTAGTAATCCCATCAAGATCATGTAGTGACTACTCCTCTTGTAATGATCCAGATTCCTTATGTTCATCTATTGACACTGGAAACAACAAAAGGAGACCACTTCAAAGGCAAAGGGTAAATTGCCTTGTGTTAATCTGGAAAAGAAATTTGAAAAGATTAACTTAAAGTCAGGTTCTAACAAAGTCAAATCAGAACCAAAAAGGGCTTCTAAGTATAATCTTTCACATACTTCAAGTCAAAGACCAATTAACCAAAAAGAAAAGGATGTCAAACAGGTTAAATCAGTTAATTTTGTTAAACCAGTAAACACATCAAAGAACCAAAGTCAAAACCTAAAGTGAGTGATATTACTAGAGTGTCACACACGTCACCACAAAGAAAGTTTAATCATAAAGTTGATAGCAGGGTGTGCTACAACTGTGGAGAATGTGGACACATTGCTTCCTACTGTACTTATTATCAGAAAACTAGGAAGAAGATTGAACTTTAGGACTCAAAACCTAAGTCTTCTAAGAGGAGCTCTTTAACTCCACCTAGAAGAACTAGTGAACAGAAAGTTCAATCCGTGAGCTAGTCGACTGTGTATCACAAACAGGCATTGCACAAATCTGGCCTATGGAAAGAAAAGTCAACCTCTGTGGCTGATAATGATGACAAGAAGGAACCTGAGCTACCCTCACCTTCTAAGGGTCAATGGGTTGAATTTCTGATGTGTGATGCCTCTGGGAAACCCAAGCCAGTAAAGGCTTGGGTTCCTAACCTAAACTAATCCTTTACCTTGTATGTGCAGGTTGTTCAATACAGTGCTGAAACTAACACGTGGATAGTAGACAGCGGACCATCCAGGCACATGACAGGAAACAGAGCCCTTTTATCAAATGTCAAACAAATAAAAGGATGGCATGTTTCGTTTGTTGTAACAAGGAGGACATATCACAGCTCAGGGAGAAGTTGGAAATCAGAAAGTTAAGTTTGATAAGGTGAACTACGTCCAGCAACTTCAAAACAACTTACTCTTTGTTCACAAATATATGATAAGAATTTAAAGTCATCTTCGACAACAAGAAGTGTTATGTACTGAAGAAAGACTACGTGATCCCAGAGGACCAAGTTTTGATGACTGCTTCAAGATATAAAGATCTTTATGTCTTGGATCTGTCAACAGCTTCTACAATGGATCATGAGGTTCAGTGTTTTCTATCCAAAGCTACTGAAAAAGACTCCATCTCCTGGCATAGGAGAATGGGACACATCAGTTAAAGGAAGATGAATCACTTGTTTTAGAAGGATCTGGTGAGAGGCGTAAATGTCAAGAACTTTCAGCTTCCTGATTTCTGTATAGCTTGCAAGAAAGGTAAACAGACAAAGAAGTCTCATAAGGAAAAGAAAGTTAATTCAATAGACCTTCCTCTTGAACTTCTACACATGGATCTGTTCGGTCCAGTCAGTACAAAGAGCATTGCAGGCGACCTGTACTGTTTTGTGGTCACCGATGACTACTCAAGGTTCACTTGGGTAATGTTTCTGAAATCCAAATCAGAAACATTTGAATCATTCAAGGAGTTGGTAACCACACTGGAATCTCTCTACAACCTGAAAGTTAGACAAGTACGCTCAGACAACGGAACGGAATTCAAGAACCATTGGATGGAGGAATACTGCAAGGAAAAGGGGATAGTGCATCAATTCACTTCTGCTTACACACCTCAGATGAATGGCGTGCTGAGAGAAAGAACAGGAGCTTGATAGAGACAGCATGGACTATGCTGGCAGACTCGAAACTGCCTATCCAATTCTGGAATGAGGCAGTGGCAAATGCATGTTATACACTGAATCGAGTCCTGATAGTCAAGCGCCACGGACAAACATGTTACGAGCTACTACAAAGACGCAAACCGAACTTGGAGTATCTCGAACCATTTGGGGCGTCGTGCACACTTCTGAAGAAGACACAAGAGGGTAAATTCAGCGAGAAGCAGATGTAGGCATCTTTCTAGGATACAACATACCTAACAAGCGAGTTTACAATAACTCAACAGGTCTAGTAGAAGTTTGGTGTAATGTTGATGTTCAGCGATTCACCACACCGCCTACTTGCAAAGGACCCGCCTACTTCTTTGACTGTGATGGATTCTTCAAGTCCTTCAACATTCCTCTCTCTCCCTCGAATGACGAATTAGCTACACGAATGATGTATGATAGCTTGAATCCACCAACATCTAGCTCACAGGGAGAATCATGTACTCATTGAGGGGAAGTAATCGACGACAGTGACACCTCCTCCGAAAATGAAGCTGAAGAAGATACCCAGAACAGTCAGGAGGAATAGGTTCCAGTTCCTGAAAGTCCACAAGCATCTACCAGTGGTGCATCTTCGACGTCACAGCCTCAAACTCCAACTACCTCACATGAAGAACCAAATGTTCATCATTTTGGCTCTGAGGTAACTGTTCCTACTACTCCAGGATCACGTCTAAATGTTTATCATCCCTTAGACAATGTCATTGGGGATGTCCGATCAGGAGTATAAACCCAAAATCAGCTGTACTCAGCTGACTATGCCTCTGTTATGGAAAAGGGATATTCATGATGGTGCCTATCGGTGTTTTGTCTCATAGGTTGAGCCAAAATATGTTAGTGAAGAACTAAATGATGAGGCATGGTGAGTGCAATGCAAGAAGAACTTCTTCAGTTCAAGAAGTTAGGTGTATGGTCTCTGTTGATAGACCTAAAGGTGCTAAGGTCATTGGCACCAAATGGGTTTTAAAATGCAAGAAAGATGACAAGGGGTCATTATTAGGAACAAGGCTCGACTGGTTTTAGGGATTTCGCCAAGTCGAGGGAATTGATTACAATGAGGTATTTGCACCCGTGGCAAGGATGGAAGCCATTCGTATCTTCCTTGCCTATGCATCGTACATGAAGATTAAAGTCTATCAATTAGATGTGAAGAGTGCATTTCTTCCTGGGGAAATTAGAGAAACAGTTTATGTGAGTCAACCCGAGGGATTTGAACATCCTTATCATCGGGATAGAGTCTACAAGCTCGACAAGGCTTTATACGGGCTTCATCAAGCTCCAAGAGCTTGGTATGAGAAACTCTCGACTCATCTTGTGAAACATGGCTTTCGCAGGGGAGTCATTAACTGCATGCTGTTCATTAAAGAAAAAGATGGCGACCTACTGCTCGTAAAAATCTATGTTGATGACATAATTTTTGGTTCAAAGAACGAAGAGTTATGCAAAGAATTTGAAGCAGTTATGCAGAAAGAGTTTGAGATGAGTGCTATGGGGGAGATGAAGTTCTTTCTCGGGCTACAGGTGGATCAGACACCAAATGGGATCTTTCTACATCAGACCAAGTACGTAAGCGACATTCTCAATCGTTTTGACATGGAGAATGCATCTGCTGCATGTACTCCACTGGCTACGAATCACGACATAGCCCCTGATGAAAATGGAGATCTTGTGGATGCCACGATGTGCCGAGGAATGATTGGATCCCTCATGCATCTCACTGCCTCTAGACCTGATATCATGTATGCGACATGTTTATGTTCTAGATATCAGGCTAAACCTAAGGTCAATCATCTGATCGGGGTCAAAAGGATCTTTCGCTATCTAAAGGGTACACCCACACTTGGGTTTTGGTATCCTCATGATGATGATTTTGAGCTCACGGCGTACAGTGACTCGGACTACGGAGGCTGCAAGATGAACTACAAGTCTACATCAGCAAGGTGTCAATTCTTTGGGAGAAGATTAATTACCTGGCAGTGTAAGAAGCAGACATCGGTTGCATTGTCAACCTGTGAAGCCGAATATGTTGCTGTTGCAAGTTGCTGTTCACAAATCATCTGGATTCAACAGCAAATGCGGGATTACGGTTTAACGTTCCATTCTACTCCTATTTTTGTAGAAAACTCTGCTGCAATTGCAATAACTAAAAATCCGGTCCAACATCCTAAGACCAAACATGTCGGTATTAAATATCACTTCATACGAGATTGTTTCGAAAAGAACTTAATTGATGTGGTAAAAATTAATACTGATTTTCAACGCGCTGACCTCTATACTAAAGCCTTTGATAAACCATGTTTTCAATATCTGCTAGAGCTCAATGGCATTAAAAAGAGAAGTGATGTTATTCCTGATGAGGATCATGTGTAGCCGATGTAGTTTAGTTAATTTTTCTTTTTATTTTATTTTATTTGTTTATTTTAGTCTGTTTAAATTAAACTCATGTTATTCTGCTGTTTTATTAAAATCCTAAAATAATTAAACCAGGTTTGATTTTAGTATTTTAGGGGGAGAATAAGTCAGCAAGCACCATAATAATAATAATAATAATAATAATAATAAAGGAAACCGAGGGAGAAGGAGTGGAAAGCTGATACAAGGTAGATCGTATCTGTGATACCGATTCAAACCCTTTGGAATATGATAGTACACAGGAACAAGTCAAGAGGGACTTTAAAATCCTTATTTAGAAAAGATGAATAAATCAAAGTATAAGTCTATGTAGTCTAAGCAATATAAAAGGGAAGATGATAGAAAACTGGTAACTCCTAAGGTAACACAATGAGAGTAGACCTAGAGGTTGCTAGACCACAATTGATATGTCGGTAGATTCAACACAATAGATGATAGACCGGACTGGTGATGTCAAGATCAAACTAAGTTGTTCAACTGACTATGGCTTCCATCTTATCACTGGTTAACACAATCAATAATATTCCAATAAGGGGTAATGAGCATGTAAACGCCACAAATGTGTGCGGACGACCATAAATAGAGCAAAGCACGAATAAATGAAAGAAAAATGCTATCAAGCTAATAACCTATGTTGTTGGTGCATTTGGTGCAAAATAAAAGCTGCTCTAACAAGGAAATAGGTTGTGTGCCTCTCTACTCTGCGATGGCACTCACCTGAGGATAAGCATAACCTAGATATTCTAGAATTCATTGTTGTTTGCCGCCTCTTTGCTGTGCGATGGCACTGACCTGAGGACTGGTTTCTCTATGAAAGATCTAAGAATAGTCTCTTCTTGTAACAATACCCGTAGACCGCTCAAAAGCTCCTGAGGGATGTTGATTACCATATAAGTGTGGGATCTACAAATGTTTGTTGAATTAAATAAACCAAAAACAATCACCGGTTTGAGTCAAGAGTCTGTGTATGGATTTAAGTGGACAAACATATTGACAATCATTGTGGCTGCAATTCTTGAAAGTTCAAATCAATGTGGTAATCGAAGAGTTCTAGTATGATTCCCAAAGCTGCTGATGACTCTGGATGAACACCAAGAATTGAGCATCGAAAGAGTTTCATAACAAGTCCAAATGATTTGATGTTCATGTATGATTCCAAAATTGAATTGGTCCAGGTGTGGTCAATCTAAGTTGAAGGTTTTGATTCCGGAATCAAATCCCGTAGATTTCCATCTTAGGGTTTTATCCCTCACAAAAAGTTCAAAAACCAATTTTATTTGTGTATTTAGTTTAAGTTTCTATGTTAATCTTTTAGTGTGTGTGTTTGTCGGACTTCATCAGGAAAATCAGAATGGAATTAACTCACCTAAAAGGGTCATGTCTGAGATGGCCACATGTTTTTCAAAGTTTAAAGAGTCACATCAGAGGTGACAACGTGTTTTAAAAGAGTCACGTCTGAGGTGACTGAATTGGATAAGAGCTTATAATGTTATTGTCAAAAGATAAAAGGGTCTTAAAAGTAAAATGTTCAAAATGACTATAAACTCACTAAGTGTGACCCATTCGCACGATTGGATCATGGTCATGGACCAACTATGCGAATGGCTCCCAATCGGCCGAATGGACATGAGAATGATCCCTTCGACCGAATAGAAGGGGGAGAATGAAGCAGTCGACCGACTGAGGCTCAGTCGGTCAACTGAAGATGCGAATGAAAGAGACCGAATGAGGAAGTCGACCGACTGAGACTCAGTCGGCCGACTGAATGCGATTGACTAGGCCAATCATACGACTGAGACTCAGTCGCCCGAATGAACTGAGCGAATGAGGCCAGTCGGCCGATTGAACTTAGGTTCAGTATTTAAGGGCCTCAGTCGATCGCATGTTCCTCATCACACCAAAATCGCACCCAAATCGCATTCTTCCCGTTACTCTGCCAAAAATTGCTACAGATCCTGACTTACATTGTTGTTGAGTTTCTTACATTCGAGTGACAATTTTACAAGTACATTACTCTTGAATCTTACCAAAATCAGAAGATTAAAGAACCTACATTAGAGACACTCGATTGAATCAAGAACCAAACTGTGAAATGACCTAATCACCTACGTAAACTAAGCAAAATGTTAAAATTAAGTTTAATAGGTTATTAGTGACAAGTAGGCGAGTCTAATGGACCATTAAACACTGTTAAATGACTTAAATTGGTCAAGATTCGACCCACAGGTGATCGAACAGTGGGGCAAAGCGACTGGTCGTTCGAATGAACTCCAATCGCACGATTGAACCTTGCGATTGGGTCATTCGGCCGAATGAACCACCCGAATGAGTTCAGTCGGCCGACTGAACCAATCGAAGACTCAGTCGGCAGATTGAACTCAATCACATGTCTCAATCAACCGAATGAACCCAGTCATACTTAAGAACAACCGAATGACTCCAGTCGCATGATTCATTCGAATGAATGAATCAGAATGGAAGTGAACACTACGCATAGAATGAATTCTGATGTATTATGTACTAATGATCATGTGTTTTGTGTTTAGGAAAAATGACTGACAGATGGTCTCTTAATCCAAAGCACAACATCTGTGCCCATTTGGACCACACAACTCGGAACGGGGCCAAGTTCTCCGAGATTATAGCCTTCCTCAACGTTCACGGATACATAAGGCTATATCTACACCGTGCACGCCTTACAAATCACTACATCAGGCATTCTGGGAGAATGCCTCAGTGGATCGCTCTGGTGAGCCATACAGCATTCGAAGCACCATTTTGGGTCAAGCTATCGACATTACCACTACAGACATCCAGAGAATCCTTGAGTTGGGGATGACTCCACTCACCCCACTAAGTTACATCCTTTGACAGTGAGAGGGTGTTTCCTCCGAATCAAGTATGCGGGGGACATTAACTCGGGGGTGCTAAATAAGAGCAACCTGTGCCCACAATTCAAATATCTGGCACATGTGATTCTTAATGCATTGCTTCGAGAAGGGGTGGTTTCGATGACCTATCAGATCAGATACAAAATGCCTTCGTGGCTCTGGTGCTGAACCACCCTTTCAACTTCTCTAATATGATCTTTGCTTATCTGGTAGAGAACATTGAAACAAAAGGAAAGAAGGTTTTTGTATGTATCCAAGGTTCCTTCAGATGATATTCAATGAGAAGCTGCCTCTGCTCCCCAAGGAAAGTCACGATGCAGTGACTTTGGAACTTATGGATGACACTACTTTGGGTAGGATGGGGGTGTAACGGGGCAAGCAAGTGAAGCCCCAGGCAAAAAGGCTGATTGGCCATTTAGCAGATGAAGGTTATGTGGCACCGGGGAGACGCCAATGGCGTCACGAGGACAGTGACTCTGACGTGGAGCCAATTGTCCTACCTACTGATGATTCAGATGATGATGATAGTGGGGATGCCGGAGACAATATGCATGTTCCACAGAGAGGCACTACGTCTGATGTCGTGCCTCCAGCATCCACCCCGGCTGCAGAAGTTACCGAGTCAGCTGGGTTTCATCATGACTTTGTCCTTGAAACAGAAGTAGAAGAAGAAGAGTCTGATCAGGAGCCCCTCACCAGGATTGTGGGAAGAAAAGTGGTTCCCACAGTACATGGGCTTCGGGTGTGTTTGTGAGCACCCAAGAGACTCTGGAGAGACAGAGACCGACCCGACCTATGCTGCAGGGTCAATCGGTAGGGTAGGAGGGGGAGTATCCACCTCGAAGGGAACGAGGAGAAAAAGGATGGCTCAACCCCATGGGCAGAAACCAAAGAAGAAGCGTCGTTTGACCTTCATCACTACTACCTCAGCTACTACCGCCACTACCACCACCACTACCCCCTCTTCAGACACACCATCCACCACCATAGCCACCACAGCCCCCACAACAACCACAGACACCACCAGACCGACCACCACAATACAAATCCCAGCCACCACTACATCATTCACCCCTCACTCACCACCATTATCATCCCGACCTCACCCGATATTCACCACAACCACCACCACCACAACTAGCCACCAAACCGAGCCCTCAGCCAATCCCTCATTCACTTACAGATCACCTCTACGTACAGTTACGGTAGAAGAACAGTTGTAGGCACTAAACAGAATGGTAATGTGTTTGCTGGCTGCCGATGAGGAAGGCCTCCCAAATCCGCCAGCTTACTGACCTGACTGCTGCACAAACTCACCAAATTACAGAGCAGGCTCAAGTGATAGAAAGACAGGCCCGACAGATGACTGCCCAGAGCAACGAGATAGCCATTCTCCAAGCTCAAAGCGTCACCTCAGGGAAGAAAATAGAGGAGTTGGAAAAGGCTAAAAAGACCATTTTGCTAAAGCTGAAAGGATCGAAGGAGGAGCCCTTAAAGATAAGGGATGGGGACAGAAATGATGATGATGATGAAGACGATGATGATGATGAGAGTGAAACTGACAAAGGGAAAACTGAAGAATGGCACGAAGATGAAGACACTGACGGAGGAGAAGCGGCTAAATCCGTCTCAGCTCCAGGGCAAGAGAAAAGATCAAAGAACCGACAAGATCAGTCAGCTTCTGCTTCTACACCTTCACGTGATGAGCCGAGTATTCAGGATAAAAGTAAATAGTAGATGTTTATGTATTTATTTACTTTTGTATTCTGTATTGAAAAACCATGTATTAAATGTTTATATTAAGTTAATGCATTTCGTTTGATAAATTACTATTGATTTGAGTGTGAAATGTGTAAATCAAACATATCCAAATTACAAAGAGATGAGTTTGATATTGCTCCCCTTCAGCAGGTCAAGTCTCAACTCACAATGATTCTTGATCTGCAAGGGATTGTCAGAAGGTCAGTGAGTTATACCCCTGAAGAAGGGGAAATAATTCACTATCTATCAAACGAGCAACTGGCAGAAATTTTCAAGCTCAATCCTGATGAAATAGTGAAAGATGCTCCGACATGTAATGCTACCTGTGATGATGAGCTATATGACGTTGATGAAATAGAGATAGAAGATGTCACTGCAGAGCACTATCCTCAGTACGCTGACAATGAGGCCAATGTGGTTCCCAATCTGGGTGAATCCCTTGTCGGTGATACATTTGAGATGTTAGACAAAATGGAGCAAGAGTCAAGAAGACAGAGGGAATGGCCCAAGCCACAAAGGATGATGTTGATATCCGTAAGGCTGAATGGGCTGAATGTTTTAAAGAAGTTAGAGCCCAACGTGCTGCACCGAAGAGGGATGCCTACACCAAGCCCTACAGAGTCAAGAAACATCTTAAGGTGTCAGGCAGGATTATCGCATGGGCATATTTTGATGATCTTAACGTTTATGCTGTTAAGAGGGAGAAGGCCATAGAGTACTTTAGATTTCCACATGATCTAAAGACTCTACCAGGTTTTGAGCTCAACCAGCTAGCCAAATTGAAGCTGTTGTATGCTGACCCGAGAAAGATGTCAGGCTGGTTTGAGGCTGCCCTAAAGAAAGAGTACCACACCAGGTGGATTAACTTCAGACCTCAACAACCTACAAGGTATATTAGAAGGTCTGAGATGGATGCCATTACTGGAAAACCAAAGATAGTGTTGAAGTGGAATCCTCCGCGCACAATGTCTAGAATCCCACTTCGGGAAATGACAAAGGATTTCACACCACACTTTATGTGGTGGTACTACGATTGGAAAATAGCAGAAGCAGTCATAGTCCTAAATAAAGAGGGCCAAATGGATACAATCAGAGTATTCGATCCGATATGGCTTACCAACTTGTCGGAAAATGATGTCTATACACTTTACAAGTGGCCTCTGTTCTATGATACACAAGATATTGTAAAGGCCCTCCAGTTCCAAAATGTCATAAGACTTTGCTTCGCGTTTGATATTCACGCGGGAGTCATAAAAGAGGACAAGTACAAGAAATATGAGGAGGTAATGAAGAAAACAAGACATTAGAGAGATCTAGGTCCAAGGGGGAGTTCGTTGATACATGTATGTCCCTAGATCATGATATATGATGTAATAGATCTTGTTTGGTATGATTAATGAAATGATATTAATAGTTTGTTAGTTATAATGTTTAATGTTCATTAATGTGTCGACATTGAATTGGTTAATTAGGTTAGTGATTGCTTGAATGATTACACATAATGTTTATTAATTAATACACAATACATTCAAACTTAACATAATGAAGTTCTCATGCGAATGGCTCATGCGAATGAACCATACGCATGAATAACTTCACACGATTGACTCAGTCGCACGACTGAACCAGGAGACTGGATCAGTCGTACGATTGTAACATATGATTGGATCAGTCGTACGATTGTAACATAAGATTGGCTCAGTCACACGAATGAACACTCAGTCGTACGAATGAATCAACCGCATGGTTCAATCGCACGACTGAACCAGACTAATGGTTCAGTCGCACGATTGAATAACAACAACCTATAAATACAACTCAATTCGTGAAAAAGAAGGACTCTCGTTTAATTACGATTTCAGACGTACCCTAGCCGTCCAGAAACCTCTCAATTCATTCTCCAAGTTCATAAAACACATTAGATCGATTCCCAATCGATTTCTAACGTTAGTTTCAATTCTTGATTGATTCTTCGTGTGTTCTCACTGATTGGATCGCCAATCAAATAGGATTCCGCACTATTTGATCTGGTTTACACGTTAATCTCTAGGTATTTCGCTCAAATACCAGGTCCTAACACCTAGATTGAACATTATTGATGAATCTACAAATGTTTAATTCAAAGAACATTCGTTCCCCAAATCTACAAATGGTCCTGATTGGTTGTTTGATATTGACACATTTACTAAATCATTTGACCAATTTCACTTGTCTGATGCAGGAATATACATTCAAGTGACACTTCATCAACTGTAGAAAGAAGAGATAATATCCATTGATTCCACCTACATCTGATGAACATATGAATGAAGAAGTTCCTCTTCAAGTTGATCCCATCAGACGTCTGTCACAAAACCTTAGTGTTTCTTCTGAAGAAGGTCCCAGCCTGGTACCAGCTCACTCAGATGACTTGTCACATGAGATCAGAAATCAAAAACAGGCTTCTCATCCAGAAGAAACTCAAGGTACTTCAAATGATGCAAGCAACCTCAATGCTGCTGAAGATGTCGCAGTTACTGAAACAGAAGTTGACAATCTTCATAATTCAACAACAATACAAGATGATTGTGCCTCTGACCATAATGAACTGAATGTCTCCAATCTTGATGTAACTATTGCTGGTGAAACCATTCCAACCACAAGAATACACAAGAATCATCCAGTTGAAACCATTATTTGTGATCTTAATGAGAGGGTGACAAGAAGCTATCTAGTATTGCAAACATCTGTTTGTTCTCCTGATTTCTATGTCAAACAGTACCCAAAAACATCAAATAGGCGCTTCAAGACAATAGTTGGATTGAAGCCATGCAAGAAGAATATCTCCAATTCAAGAAACAAGAAGTATGGCAGCTGGTAGATCTTCCCGAAGGACAATACCTATCGGTACCAGATGGCTGTATAGGAACAAGACTCATGATAGAGGGATAGTCATCAGAATAAAGCAAGACTAGTGGCACAGGGATACCTCGGGAAGAAGGAATTGACTAAGACGAAGTATTTGTACCTGTTTCCAGACTAGAAGCAATCAGAATCTTTCTTGCATATTCTGCGCCCATGAAATTTACTGTTTCTCAAATGGATGTAAAGTGTGCCTTCTTGTATGGAAAGATTGCTGAAGAAGTCTATGTAAGTCAACCACCTAGCTTTGAAGATCCAGATTCCTCATAGAGTGTACAAGCTTGACAAAGCTCTGTATGGTCTTCATCAAGCTCCAAGAAAGTGGTATGAGACTCTATCATCCTTTCTTCTTGAACATGGGTATGAAAGAGGAAAGATTGATCAGACTCTCTTCAGACGAATAAGAGGAAAAGACATGTTATTAGTCTAGATCTACGTGGATGACATTATATTTGGTTCGACAAACAAGCAACTCTGCAAAGAATTTGAAGATCTTATGCATTCAAAGTTCCTAATGATTGCTATGGGGGAACTCACATTCTTTCTAGGGGTGCAAGTCCAGCAAACAGCAGATGGAATCTTCATCAATTAATCAAAATATGTAGAAACCATGCTGCAGAAATTCCACTTTGCTGATTGTCAGTCTATTAGAACTCCTGTAGATACTAAAGTGAAGATTGGGCCTGACCCTAAACGCAAATAAGTGGATCAAAGTCACTATCGATCAATGATAGGTTCACTTATGTATCTAACTGTGGACCAATAGAACCAATCAGCCTGATCAGAAAAACCTCTAAGTCCCACAGACATCACAACAACTGCTGAAGACTTGATCAGCTGTTTGACAAAGTCTGAAGACTGCAACAGCTGAAGAACTAAAGTACCGAAGAACAACAGCTGAAGATCTAAAGTGCTGAAGACTTCAACAGCTAAAGACTAAAGTACTGAAGAACAACAGCTGAAGTTCTAAAGTGCCAAAGACTTCAACAGCTGAAGACTAAAGTACTGAAGTACAACAACTGAAGTATAAAGACTAAAGACATCAGCTGATGAGAACAGCTGAAGCTCAAATACAAGTACTGAAGCCTTCAGAGTTTGTTACAACAGCTGAAGAAGCATTCTTCAGTTGTTGTGAGGTTTACCTTTCAGTAGTTTTCTTTGTTTCAGTATTTGTAAAACACTGAAGAGTATGTTCTTCAGTTGTTATAGTTTCAGTATTTGTAAAACAACTGAAGAGTATGTTCTTCAGTTGTTATAGTTTCAGTAGTTTCTTTTCAGTAGTTGTAATAATAGTTAACACTTAGCATTTTTGTAAGAAGATGTCAGCTGTTTGACATCTTCAGTAGTTGTGTTAACTATTAGCAGTTTGTAATAAATTCTGTTAGATGTCACTATCAAGTGACATCAGCAGACGTCACATCTCTTATATAAGAGGTGTTGACCTAATTGTAATTGTGACATTCCGTTACCACGAAAGCGAATATTGAATGAAATATATTTGCAGAATTCTCTCTGTCTATAACCGTTTGTTCTTATCTTGAATATCTTTTGTGTTCTTGTGAATTCGCTAATTCATTGTTGATTTCCGCTGCTATACTCTCTAATCAGTCAAACGTAGATCGCTGATCCTAACAAGTGGTATCAGAGCAGGTTAATCATTGATCGATCTAACAATTGATCATTGAAACTGCTAATTGATATCTATGTTTGATTGAATTAGCATATTTGCAAGAACTGGCTATAGATTATTGAATTTCTGACGCTTTCGTTCATTTATTTTGAGATCTCTCTTGGTTCAATGGTTGTTGTGTTTTTGTTCTAAATCTGTTATAGCTTAATTGAATTTGATTGAATCTGAGATGACTACTCCTTCTAATGATCCTCACAATACCGGTTCCTCAACCAAGCCCCCGATGCTGGTTAGGACCAAGTATAACATATGGCAGCGAAGAATGCTTCATCACCTGTCTGTTAACAGTTCAGGTTGTTGGACATCTGTGGTACATGGACCACATAAGCCTATGGTGAACAATCCGGAAACCAATCAAATGGTTCCAAAGAAGAAGGAACAATACTCTGATGAAGATCGGAAACTGTTTGAGATTGATGCTAAAGCCCATGGAATTCTGGCCATGGCACTGCCTAATGAAATCTATTCATGGCTTATGCATCATGAAACTGCTCATGATCTCTCAAATGCCCTGAAGGAACAATTCGGTGGCACAGATGAGGTCTTAGCAAACAACAGAGAAATCCTTGCCCAACAATATGAGACATTCTCTCATAGAAAGGGTGAGACACTGACTCAACAGTTTGAACGTTTTTCCTGCTTGATCTCTGAGCTGAAAATGGTGAAACAGGAATACACCAACAGCCAGATGAATAACAGGTTCCTCAGATCACTGCCTGAGAGATGGGACACATACATTATTTTCCTACGCTCCAGTTCAAATCTGGATAGCCTATCTCTCACCCAACTTCATGGGAAACTGCTTACATTCGAAGAGAGATAGAGCAGAAAAGGAAACTGTCCTCATCAGGAAAGCTCACTGATGACTTTGTACCAGGGAATACTGCCTTGGTTGGTCATGAGTCAGTATATGCTGCATCTGAAAGCAATTATGATGAGCATATTGATTTCTCTTCAATAGTTCTAATCATGCATTTGTTGGTATTGATAGTCATTCTGGCAGTAATAGTGACAATCTATGCTTCATCATGGATGATTTGAAAGGAATAGCTAATGATGATCTAGAAGAGATGGATATTCTGAGCCAAATGGCATTGATTAATATGAGATCTCAAAAGTTGTACAAGAGAACTGGCAGGAAATTTCCTGGACTCTCTGGCAAAACCAAAGTTCGTTTTGACAAGAGTAAGTTGAGGTGTCACAAATGTCAAAGGCTGGGACACTTTGCAAGAGAGTGTAGATCAACTGGATCTAACTCTTCTGCACCCTTTGTGACTTTTCCTAGTACTAGTCCACAAAACAGAGGGCAACATCCTGCTGGTTCTGGTCATCATTCACACCCTAGATCTCCTGCATACTTTGTCCCCCAGGGTCCAATGTCATATCCTTTTCCCTGCTATTACTTGCCTCAGTCTAATCTGGTTCAAGCTCCCATTTCACAACAATCACATGCATTGCCTCAACCTCAACCTTCCCAATCTCATCAACAAACTCAACCTCAACAACACAGCTTCTTCACCCCAGGAGTTGTTGACTGGAGCAGTTTACCAGATGATTTGTCTGGTCATGAACAACTGTTCACTGGTGCTGGTCACATGGTGGTGACAGTCCCTTTGGAAATCTAGCTCTTATGGCTTTGGATTCTGCTGATACTTCATCCTCTAATGCCTCTATACCAAAGGTATCACAGGTATCCTCTGAGGCAATAGCCAAACTATGTTCTGAATCATGCATAGCCGCATTTGCATCTATTAAAGAAGAAAATGTAGCTTTAATTAACAAGAACATTGAGCTAGAACAAACAATTTCCAAAAGCAAAGCTGAATTTGAGTCTGTGCTTAAAGATAAGAATGATGAGATTTACAAACTTAAATGCCAAATCACTGATGATAAGGCTAGGGAAGAGATACTTCTAGAGAAGTATAGAGATCTCAAGGAAACACTTGCAACTACCCAGGTAGAGTGTGATCGATGGGTAAATTCTTGCAAGGGTTTTGAATTGCTTCTTAGTAAGCAATCTGCTTCCAATGTGAAGTTTGGCATTGGTTATAATCACACTGCTCCACCTACAGATTTTACTCCCAGAGCAGAGGTAGAATCTGATGGTGAGAGCAATAACCAATCCATTTCATCATGTGATCTACTTTCTGATACAGCACCATCAGAAGTAGAAGTCAGCACTAAGCCCTCTCAGAACCTATCAGCTGATGTTGATGGTTCAACTGCTGACACTCACATGATCAAAGAGTTGATCAACTCAGGAGTTAATTCTGAAATTCCTGAAAGGACTGGATAGCAAGATTTAACACGTGAAGTTCAAACTCCAACTACTGTCAGTACTGAAGAGAAGAAAACTGTCAGTAGAAAGAGTTTGAAGACTACTAAAGAGGAAGTCAAGAAAGCAAACAATGCTTCCAAAGTACTGAAGAGCAAGTCTTCAGTAGTTTCATCCTCTTTAGTTGATGATCAACATAAGATGAAGAAGAAACCATGTGAAGTATGTGGCTTGTTCAATCATCTTACAGATGATTGTTGGTACAAAAGAGGATCCAAACTCAAACATAAGAGGAAATTAAAGAGAAAATGGTTAAAATGAAAACTGAGTTTGAAGCCACATTTGTATCAGCAACATCAAATCCTGTAACCCTTAAGTCCATAAAGAAATCCAAAAAGGAAGGGGTTAAACAGGTAACAGCTGAGATTGCTCAAAAGAAGAAGGTGCAACATAGGAACTTATCAAACTCCAATGCCAATGTGTCTGAAGAGCTTAAACCTTTATCACAAAATCAGACACAGCTGGTTATGATGGTTCAACATCTATTGGGAAGATTTAACCAATTAGATGTTCCTATGTTGAAACCACACAAAAGGAGGTCCAAGCCAAAGGATTCCTCTTCTTCACCATCTTCTTCCTCTCAGGCTGTTGTTTCCATCAAACCTCTTAGTTTACCATCTGTTCATGAGAACAGGCCCAAAAACAAAAAGGTTTGGGTCACCAAAACTAACTGATTGTTTATAATTGCAGGGTTCTTCAACATGCCAAAGTAGCATCTGGTATGTAGACAGTGGGGGATCTATGCACATAACTGGGAACAGTTCTCTCTTCATGACTACTCTCAAGGAAAGAAGGGTTTTGTTTCTTTTGGCAATGATGCTAGGGGTTACATCATTGGAAAAGGCTTTGTCTCCAATGGAGAAATAAAGTTTGATGATGTTAATCATGTGGAAAATCTCAAGTACAATCTCTTGAGTGTCAGTCAAATATGTGATAAAGGCCATGTTGCTATTTTCACCAGTCAGAACTGTAGGATTCTGTCATCCAAAGTTCTGCATTTGATTGATAAGGTGTTGGATGATCACACTCTCCTGAGAGCCAACAGGACAGGAAGAGTGTATGCCTTAGATCTTTCCAAGAAATAGATCTCAGAGGCCATCCTTGCCTATTTTCCAAAGCCTCTCCTCCAGAATCTAAACTGTGGCACAGAAGGCTGGGTCATGTTAATTTCAATAACATGAATCAGCTAATCCACAATAGTTTAGTCAGAGGCTTACCAATAAAGGAGTTCCACTGTGATGAAACCTGCACTGCTTGTTTAAAAGGAAAACAACACAAGTCTCATTCCCTCCTATTGAAGAGCCTAAGTCCACTGCTTGCTTGCAATTACTGCATATGGATCTATTTGGTCCTGTGAGAGTGATGAGCATGGCAAAGAAGAAATACTGTCTGGTAATTGTGGATGATTACTCTAGATTTGTATGGACTTTCTTTCTACATTCAAAGGATGAGGTTGCTCAGAAGATTATTCACTTTGTGTTGTATGTTGAGAAGCAGTATTCCCTTTCAGTCAAGTGTATAAGGAGTGACAATGGAACTGAATTCAGAAACCATACACTTGATGACTTCTATCTTTCAAAGGGAATCAAAAGGTAGTTTAGCATCCCACGGACTCCAGAACAAAATGGAGTAGCGGAGAGGAAGAACAGGACCTTAATTGAAGCTGCAAGGTCCATGTTGGCTGACTCTGGTTTGCCACTGACCTTTTGGCTGAAGCTGTTAACACAGCTTGCTATGTGCAGAATAGAGCCTTAGTAAATCAGAGTTGATGAAGACTCCATATGAAGTTCTCCATCACTTGGCTCCTCTAATTTCATTTTTCAAAGCATTTGGGTGTCCCTATTTTATTCCAACACAAAGGATCAACTCTAAAAATTTGATCCTAAGGTGGATGCAGGGTATTTTGTTGTTATTCATCTACTTGCAAGGCATACAGAGTCTTCAACTGCAAAACAAAGATAGTAAGAGACTTTACATGTGAAGTTAATGAATCTCCTATGGACAAGATTCCACAAAACTCTGTGGAGTTATTTGATTTGGACATACTGCAATATGTTCCTTATCAACCTCCAGCTGTTGCATATCATGTGGATAATCATCTTCTGCAGCATGTCTTCCACCTGGTGGTATTGATGATGATGATGATAATATCAATACTCACCTATTCAAGTTTAGTGACCAACTGCCTGTGTCTGCTAAATTTGATGTTCCTGTAGCTTGAGCAGTTCCATCCACAACAAATGCTGATGAGATCTCTGATGATTTTACAACATTAATGAAAAAGAGGTTTGTAATGAGTGCAATGGGAGAATTATAGTTCTTTCTAGGCTTGCAAATTAAATAAAAGGCTGATGGGACCTTTATTCATCAGTCAAAATATAAAAAGATCTTTTGAATAAGTTTGATTTACAAAACTGTAAGCCCTGTTCTACTCCCATGTGCAACACCATACAACTGGATGCAGATCAGAAAGGTAAAGCTGTTGATGAAACACTTTACAGAGTATGATTGGGTCCTGATGTATTTAACAGCTTCTAGACTAGATATCATGTTTGCTACTTGTGTCTGTGCCAGATTTCAGGCTGCTCCTAAAGAGTCTCATTTGATTGCAGTCAAGAGGATCTTTAGATATTTGCAAGGTACACAATCTCTAGGTTTATGGTATTCCACTGGACTCTTGCAAATTAGTTGCTTTTTCAGATAGTGACTATGCAGGGTGCAAGTTAACTAGAAAGTCAACTTCTGGTGGTTGTCAATTCCTAGGCAACTGTTTGATTTCTTGGCAGAGTAAGAAACAAACATCTGTTACTACATCAACTGCTGAAGCCGAGTACATTGCTGCTGCAAGTTGTACTTCTCAGGTACTCTGGCTTCAGAACCAACTTCTGGATTATGGCATTACAGAGACTAAGACTCCATTATTAATGGATAGTGCTTCAACTCTGTGTATTGTCAAAAATCCAGTCCAGCACTCTAGGACCAAACATATAGAGATCAGACATCACTTTATTCGGGATTGTTTTGAAAAAGGTCTGATTGATCCTAAGCCATTGGATAGTTCTACTTTCCAAAACTTGTGTTAGGCTTGGTATGCTGCAGCTAGTGTCACACCCCCACTAAGAGCGGAAACACGGGGTTGCGACGAGACGGGAATCGTCATAACACATGGTAAGCGATAGAGATGCAATAATAAAATGATGACAAGCGTGTCATGACGACACCCGACGACAAGGGGACTTGTGTCGTGTATAGTCAATGTTCACGACAACATAGCCATATGCATAACAGGATAAACGATTCACATAATCACATAAAGATGAAGTTGTAATGTAAATTCCCACAACCCGGGAACAAGTTTCAAAAGATTGTATTTGTTTACACAGTTCAACATTTTTCAAAGTAACTGTTTGTCAAACATGTTTAGTCCAAAAATGCATCCTAGGGTCTCCACTAAGGCAGCACACCTAGAACCTCAGCTAGCTTGATCACCTGAAAAGATATGCTCAAAATGGTCAACAAAATTGTTGGTGAGCTCGCAGGTTTAAGTAATAAAATTGTAAGTGATGCTGTATAAAGTAAATGATATGGAATACCGTGAATACAGTTATATACACAAGTAAAATCACATGACATGAGTTTTGCAACCAAACCTAGCGACGTACACAAAGAAATGTCGGCGTATATTCACCCAAGACCCGTACCTGGCTATTGTTGGTACATAACTAGTATACCAACACGAGGGTGGGGGTGTCAACCCAGTAGTACTACCAATACCTAACCGTCGGTTCCCAAACTGGAATTAAATAGTTGCAAAGATAGAACCACACAGCAGACCAAGCATGTATCAGATAAGTACTTGTAACACAGTATCACGTTGATTCTTGTATGAAAATTGTATGTATGTAGTACAGCATAGAAAAACGGGCGAGCATACTTTTCCCCCCATGTTTGTAAATGTTTGTAAAATAGTATAAGCATAAAAAGGGGCCACGAAACTCACTTGTTAACTGGTAAGTATGAAAGGTCGAGATTTCCAACAGTTGAATGCAATGATCGGTCAAACACCTATTGACAGTTATGGTCAAACATTAATGACATGTATAAAGCGTATAGTAATGTTTGGTCGGTTCGGGTTGTATCGGTTCGGTCGTGGGTAGCACACACACAAGCGGACACACGCATCATCAGACACACGACGGGATCAGACGCTCTTCCCACGTTCCATTCGTACGAATCAACCTTCAATCGTGCGAATTAGCTACTTTCGTGCGATTGAACCTTCATTCGTGCGATTGGACTCAGTCGCACCACACAACACACCCATTCGCACGACCCAACCTCCATGCACACGAATCAACCTCAATCGTACGAATTAGCTACTTTCATGCGATTGAACCTTCATTCGTGCGATTGGACTCCAGTCGTGCGAAACACGCACAATCGCATACACTCAGTCGGTCACCTGACTCAATCGCACACAATCATTCATACGCATGACTCAATCGCATAAAAACACCCATCGCACGACTCAGTCGCACGACATGCCTAGTCGCACAACTCAGTCGCACGATGACTTAGACCCACGATTCAGTCGCACGACTCACTCAGTCGCACGACTCAATCGCATGACGACCCAGTCGCCTGAACTGCAGAATCGCGACTGTGGTCGGGCTGAGCAGCCCCGAGCTGCTCTAACGCGGGTTTTATACCACGAGGACTTCCAAAACACTCAATAAACATACACAAACATGAAACACAAGCAGAAAGACCTCACACGCACCCACTCGACCTCATGTGCTCGGATGAACCCGAGCACCCGAAACCCTAGAAAACGCAGCAGTAAAACCGAACCAAAAAGGGTTGAACAATGTTGTCTACCTGCTAGGAACGCGTACACACAATGATACCCAAGATGTGGTAGTGAAAACGCGATAATCGTGACGATTTTTGGTGCTAGATCGAGAGAGAAAATGGATAAAAGGTTGAAGATGAAGAAGATGAAGATGAGGATAAATGGCTGGAAATGGGGCTTATATACCCAGCCCAGGTTTGCAAAATTACAAGTTTAGTCCCTGCACTTAACCCTCGAGTTTCCCAAAAATTTGTTTCGGTTGATTACGATCTTAATATGTTTGTTATATTACGGTTAAAAGCGTATTTATTGGCATTTGATAGCCTAAAATGGTTTTATTAGTGACAATGGTTGAAATTAAAATGATATATTTGGTGGTAATGGTGATGAAATTTATAAAAGTTTTATGCTTAACACACTTCTCAAAGGAAGTACAGGCACAAGGAAAAAAATACAGACATGATTCCGTAAAGCAGAGTTTCACGAAGAAAAGGAAGATTAATTAAATATTTCCATGTCATTTTGTCGTTCGACGGACCTTAAGGTGACGGATGTCACAGTATCCCCCAGTTGAGAGCGTTTCGTCGTGAAATTCAGTTGGATTAGGTCCAAGAGTGTCATCCACGAATAAGTGTGATCATGGGTTGACTTCTGGGTTTTGGTAACTTTAGAATAGCAGACTGAGGAAATTCCTTGTCAACCATCTTCAGTAGTTGCTCATCGTGCTGTTTTCTGTGTTCTTCATCTTCTATCTTGACTCTAACCATTTCCCTTGAGAGTCAGGTGTGATCATGGGTTGACTTCTGGGTTTCGTAGCTTTAGAACAGCAGAGAGTGGCAGACTATCATCTTCATCCTCTTCTTCTTCTTCTTCTCCATCCTCAGCACCCTTCTCCTCCTTCTAGGTGCATCACTGGATGATGGTTGGGTTGGTAAAGGAATTGGTGTTTAAGAAAGAGGATGTTTGGATTTTGGCTTAGAGATTGGTTTGGAGATTTGAGGGGTAGGCTGTGTTGAGTGGGTGGAAGGGAAGGTTGATCCAGCATCTTGGTAGTAAGTTTCGCCTTTGTAAGTTAGCCATTTCCAACCTTTACCAGCCCTAGCCTCATCAAGGGCTTCAAGAATAATCCCCTTGTGGAATTGCTCAGACAACAGATTCTGGTGGCTATAGCCAGAATACTGTCCCTGGTCACGCGCGAATCTCCATTAAAGATCTTCCTAAGTATTTTGCAATGAAGCAGACCATGATCTCCAATCTCTCTTTTTCAAGAGCATCATACCCAGCCCATCGGGTTTGAATCTCTTGCACTTCCAACCTTCTGATCTCACTATCCAATGTGGCTGTATCAAACCCTTGCCTGAAGAGTTGTCAATTATTTTATCCATGGATCGGCTGTGTGTAGTGTCAGCTTCTTTTACCAGCTCTTCCAAGGATTGTCTTCATCAGTAGGTTGATCCTCAGCACTTTTCTTTCGCTTGTAAGTGAGCAGTGGTTGCTTTTCTTTCTCCTCCTCTTGGGCTGCTTCTCTTCCTTCTCTTCCTCTGTTCTTTTCCTCTTCTTTCTTTCACTGCAGTACTCTCCCTTTTTGGATGCATTGGTGGAAGGGTTTGTACCGCAGAAAGTGTCTTTTGCACGCAGCATCAATCAAGGGTTGTAAAGTTGGAGGAAAGCCTCTCATCAATGGCTTTAGTCACAATATCAGTGATTATGGGTGTGATGAGAGGGAGGGAATTTTGAAGTACAACACCTATTGCTCAGGAGGGTTCTGTTCCTGAGAAATAGGGCCTGAAGCAGAGGAAGGTGGTTGAGTTTGGAGTGGCTCAGTGTTGGGGAACCTTCACTGAGGTGCCATCTGTGGGTTGGTGGAGGCAGATGGTCTTCTCCTTGTGAGAGTGGTCAAGTAGGTTTTGCAGCCGACTGACTTTCTCTTCAAGGATTGTGTTCTGGGCAAGAACATCATAGAAAAAGCCAGGTCATCATCAGCCGAAGCTGAATCATTTGACCTCCTGCTTAGAGCAGGATTTACATGCACTGGGTGTAGACCAGTTGTTGCATGTGCCCCTTTTTCTTGGTACTGGGGACTTCCAGCTTAGGACTGTGTCCATCATCAGTTGTTGCCTCTAGTGAGGTCTTAGCAATGTTACCAGCCTCATTCTGATCATGTTGCTGATTCAGAAGAGGTGGCAGCCTCACTAGATCTTCAAATCTCCTTATCTACACCAGGAGACAGAAGTGGTAAACCCTGTGCTATGGGTTCTCAATTGCACTGTGTCCTCCCCCTCAATTGTAGAGGTGTTCCCAGTAGTAAGTGGTTTCTGGGGAGGGGGTGAGGTGTGCAGTTGAGTCAGCACTTGTGCCAACTATTAAAGTTGGGCTATGAGGGGCGGTTGTATAGGGTGAGGGATAGAAGCAGTGTGCACCTGGGGAGGTTGGTGCTCTTCAATGGCAATCCCCTCAAGTGAGGAAGATCCCAGATGGTAGGTACCCCTTGTGGGTTGCTGCAGGCTCCTGTTGAGAGGAATCCTGAGCGGCTATGGCTGGAAGAGTCCTTATATCCACTAGGGGTTTGGACCAGTGGATATCTCCTGCGTTTGTGTTGCAGGGGCATCCTCAGGGACTCACTCCCTGAGTAGCCGTTTGGGTTCTTTTTGGTGGGTTTGGTGGGGACTTTTGATTTGGAGGTGGTGGCTGTGGTTCCAGCTGCGTGGGTTTGCGCAGCTTGGCAGCCAATTTGAGTGTCTGGTCAGAGTTGTGCCGGGAGTATACTTCTGGCAAAACAGCCGTAGCAGGGACTCCCAGGCCAACAAGTCCCTCAGCATGAAGCTGGTTTGTAATGATGGCCATTATGAACGTGGATGAGTATCCAACGGTTAGCAGTAGTTTTTGAGCCATATCCTTGAGCTTCGAAAATATTATTTCTGAAAAGTTAACGGTTGTTGCTCAAGAATAGAATACATTACCTGCTGCCACTTGATGACATTTGATCCCAAGACGAAGTCTTAGGAGCCAAACATACATTCACCATGTGAAAAATTAGGCGTTCAGCGTCATGGAAGTGTTTCTTCATGATAGTGGAGGCACTGAGATTGCCTTGATATCCATGTTGGGCAAAGGATAGATCTGTGGTGCCCTTGGGATATCCAGCAGGAGAATAGCATCATCCAGATGAAGAATTTGGCGGATTATTGCAGGAGTGATGACCACTTCTTTGTTGTTAACGACCGACCTGGAGAGATGGTGTGTTGTTTCCCCCAGTGGTAATAGTGACGTTCATCCAAAATTGTTGGAGGGATTCGGCATGTAGAATGGGATTCAGAAGAAATGCCATTTTGTATTGGGACTGAACCATAAGATCGATAGCAATATCGAACTTAGCCCAGACAGGCGATTTAGTAAGGTAGGCAACACAGTTGTGTCGCGGTTAATTTGCATGGACGCCATGAGAAGAGAGAAGTTTTGGAGAGGAACGTTAGGTTTGAAGAAGATGAAGCTTGAAGGATTAGGTCCAGGGATATTTATAGGGTACGGTAAGAAAACGACTGAAGGATGTGGTGTTAGTCATCAGTAGTTTTAAACGACCGTTGACATGGTATTATCCTTTCAGACGTTGAAACATCTGAAGTCGTGTATTAGGCATCAGAAGTTAAAAACTATTGAAAAGCATGGTTTTGACTTCAGATGATTGAAACAACTGGTGTTTGTCATCAGTAGTTTGTGAAACTACTGAAGATAGTGGTTTTGTCATCACCTGTTGTAAACAACTGAAGACTTGTATTAGTCATCTGAAGACATGGTTTTGCTTCAGTTGTTTAGAATGAAACAGTAGTTGTTGAAACAACTGAAGAGAAAGTTCTCTTCAGTAGTTGTCGTCAATCATAGCCTTTCAGCTGTTTCATGTGTCCTCAACACTTACTCGTCAGACTTTGCATCGGATTTTCAGGTGTTTCATAGGACATCAATACTTCTGTTATACTGATTTCAGTAGTTGTTAACTACATCAGTAGTTTTAACTACATCAGTAGTTTGGAACAGATAAAGTATTCAGTACTTGTGAGGCATTTATCCATCAGTAGTTATAAAAACTACTCAAGGGAAAAAGACTCATCAGTACTTTATGTGACATGGGTACCAATGATCATCAGTATTACTGCTGAAAATCATCAGTAGTTGTCACTTATTCTAGCTGCAGCATACCAAGCCTTAACACAAGGTTTTGGAAAGTAGAACTATCCAAAGGCTTAGTAAAAATATTTGCAAGCTCATCAGCACTAGGCACAAACTTAGATCAATCAGACCTTTTTCAAAGCAATCCCGAATAAAATGATGTCGATCTCTATGTGTTTGGTCCTAGAGTGCTGGACTGGATTTTCGACAATACACAGAGCTGAAGCACTATCCATTAACAATGGAGTCTTAGTCTCTGTAATGCCAATCCAGAAGTTGTTCTGAAGCCAGAGTACCTGAGAGGTGCAAATTGCAGCAGCAATGTACTCGGCCTCAGCAGTTGATGTAGCAACAGATGTTTGTTTCTTACTCTGCAAAAAATCAAACAGTGCCTAGGAATTGACAACCACCAAAAGTTGACTTTCTAGTTAACTTGCACCCTGCATAGTCACTATCTGAAAAAGCAACTAATTTGCAAGAGTGTCCAGTGGAATACCATAAACCCAGAGATTGTGTACCTTGCAAATATCTAAAGATTCTCTTGACTGCAATCAAATGAGACTCTTTAGGAGCAGCCTGAAATCTAGCACAAACACATGTAGGAAACATAATATCTGGTCTAGAAGCTGTTAGATACATTAAGGACCCAATCATACATCTGTAAAGCGTTTCATCAACAGCTTTACCTTTCTGATCAGCATCCAGTACTGTGGTGTTGCACATGGGGAGTAAACAGGGCTTACAGTTTTGTAAATCAAACTTATTCAAAGATCTTTTGTATATTTTGACTGATGAATAAAATTCCATCAGCCTTTTGTTTGATTTGCAAGCCTAGAAAGAACTGTAATTCTCCTATTGCACTCATTTCAAACCTCTTTTTCATTAATGTTGTAAAATCATCACACAACTAGGGATCAGAGGATGCAAAAATAATATCATCAACATAAATCTGAACAGTAGCTTATGCTGATCCACCTTCTTAATAAACAAAGTTTTATCAATGGAGCCTCTTGTGAAATTATTCTTAAGAAGAAAGTAGGAGAGTGTCTCATACCAGGCTCTAGGAGCTTGTTTCAACCCATAAAGAGCCTTATCAAGTTTGTACACCCATTCAGGATGTTTATTATCCTCAAGCCTGTGGTTGACACACATAAACTTCTTCCTTTATTTACCATATAAAAATGCACTTTTTACATCCATTTGAAAAACTTTAAGAATGTGGAATGCAGCATAGGCTAAGAACAATCTGATTGCCTCTAGTCTGGCTACAGGGCAAAGGTTTCATCATAGTCAATACCTTCTTCTTGTGAAAACCCTGTACAACCAGTCTAGCCCTGTTCTTAACAATAAGCCCATTTTCATCGGTTTTATTCCTAAACACCCATTTAGTGCCTATTGCATACTTACCTGGGGGAAGAGGAACAAGTTCCCACACTTGCTGTTTCTTGAACTGAAAAGCTCAAGCTGCATAGCTTCAACCATCCATTGTCTCTCAAAGCAACATGGTAGTTCTTTGCTCTAGCTGACTGATAAAGAGAGCATAGAAGCAGAAGTTAGACAATTGACTTCTGGTTGAAAACCAATTGATATCACCATAATCTGAGACATGGGTTGATTCTTCAGTTCTTGATAAACATGAGATCTGTGTAAGTGTTTGTAGAACCTTCAGCAGCAGCAGATGTTTTTGTAGACTCTTGAAACCAAGAATTTGATGTAACCAAACGATGTAGAGGAAACAGAGATCTCATCAGCATTTGTTGTGGATGGAACTGCTGAAGCTACAGGAACATCAACTTTAGCAGACACAGGCAGTTAGTCACTAACTTGAATAGGTGAGTATTGATATTATCATCATCATCATCAATACCACCAGGTGGAAGACATGCTGCAGAAGATGATTTAGCCACAGGATCTGCAACAGCTGGAGGTTGATAAGGAACATATTGCAGTATGTCCAATCAAACAACTCCACAGGGTTTTGTGGAATCTTGTCCAAAGGAGAATCATTAAACTTCACATGCAGAGTCTCTTCAACTATCTTTGTTCTGCAGTTGAAGACTCTGTATGCCTTGCAAGTAGATGAATAACCAACAAAATACCCAGCATCCACCTTAGGATCAAATTTATGGAGTTGATCCTTTGTGTTGAGAATAGCAGGGACATCCAAATGCTTTGAAAAATGAAATCAGAGGAGCCAAATGATGGAGAACTTCATATGGAGTCTTCATCAACCTCTGATTTACTAAAACTCTATTCTGCACATAGCAAGCTGTGTTGACAGCTTCAGCCCAAAAGGTCAGTGGCAAACCAGAGTCAGCCAGCATGGACCTTGCAGCTTCAATGAGGGTCCTGTTCTTTCTCTCCACTACTCCA